>CM053027.1:125384837-125658432 GCA_028564925.1 Lithobates sylvaticus
AGAACAGTAGTCTACAAAATGTGGGTGACAAGTGGTTATAATAGTAAAAAAAAATTAGCGCATTCTGTAATACCCTGCACAATGGCTCAGTTGGGGCTCTATTACTTTGTACAGTGCCATCTATCCTTAACAATGTAAAAACGCTTACAGAAAAACAAAGGGAGGCTGGCCCCATCGATTTACTGTTTTTCCCTCATTGTTCAGTCAGCAGGCTAAAAGTGCATCCTTGGCCAAGCTGTACAGCTTAACTGCACTGTATATCAGGGACCTTCTTTTGCTTTCTGGTAGTGGTGCCAGGATCAGAAGACTTTCTTCACATACTTCTACATACTGTATGTATGTTTCAGAAGTGATTTTAGCTGTTTTCCGTCTGCTTCAAAGACAAACTCAGGTATGGTTTTTATTGAGTAGTTTTTATTGTCATATTGGTGTGAGTATAGAGTATATATTCTATACCTGTGGGACTGCTGTTGACGCAAAGAATCACTGTAATAGTTGGCACTACTACAGCGATCGCCATGTTTTTTTTTTTTGGTCCTGTGTGGAGTGGCTTCCCTTATGCATAGTGAGCACAGGGGACCGCTGTTCCCAGAACGCCTTGTATGTGAGCTTCATTTATGCATATTTTTCCCTTTATTCCCAACCTGTTGTAACCATTATCCTGGATTCTCAATCAAACCTTATGGCTATATCCAAGTTCTATTGAGAAGAGGAGACTCCTTTCTGCTATGTGGCTGGAGCCAGGGAAAACCTGCCTCTGTAGTTTCTGTAAAAAAAAAAAAAACCTGGAAGTCAACAGGCAACTCAGTCTATCAGTATCCAGTGTTGGGTAGATGATGAATTCTTCACATAGGCACCTCAATCCACCAGTATCCAGTGTTGGGTGGACCCTTAATTCTTCACGTAGGCAACTCTGTCCACCAATATCCAATTTTGGATGGACCATTAATTCTTTATGCATTTCAAAAAAGTGACAGAACGAAGTAGCTGTATAGAGAAGTTTTTCCATGTGTCCAGTAAACTTAAGCCGGCCATAGACGGTGCAAATCTCTTTCCTGCAACAAAAGAAATTCACACGACTCCCCCATCAACACATAGAGTGCTGACAGGGAAAAACCTCCTGCCGAGCAATTCTCTGCTCCCGAGGGAGAGTGATTATTGCTAGCAGCAACAGCAACCACTAGTGATAATCGCAAGTGAATCCGGCAGGCTGGTTGTACCCAAGTTGATTGATCGATCAACTTGGTACATTAAGCCTGCCCACACAGTTTAAATCTTAGCTGGTTCCTGCTGAACTGGCCGAGATTCGAACTGTCTATGGCTGGCCTTACTCTTATTTCTCCCCTTCTCATGCTTTCACCTCTTGGTGTTCCTCAATACACTCAGAGAAAATTAGTTTAGTGAGTAGAAATATCCTTTTTTTGTTGTTGTTCGTTGTGCTTATCAAGTAGTGCAGACAGTAATGAATAAAATGTAGTTCCAGAGTCAGAGCAGTAAAAGAAGATTGCTGATTGGTTACTATGAGTCACTGCACTCTCGACACTGCTTTTTGCTTTACAAAATAACTGTTTCTTAGGAGTCATGGAAATTGCACATCCTGTATGATTAGTATATAGAAAAATCTATAAAACGGCTACCATGAAGATAGCATTTTTCAGCCTTTGTCTGTTTCTTTTATTTGTAAAAATATAAAAAAGCATTTTTAGTGTACAGTAAAATTACCCATAATTCCTGTAGCATGTATGCTGCCAGGGTTATTTATATTGCAATTTCTACACTTGACAGTTAGATGTTCTGAGTGCTGTGATGCTGCCATCTTTGTCTGTAATCCAGGCGCAGGGCTTGTGGCAGTAATTGTGCACTTTCTGTACTGTTGTGTAACAGGCAGAGTACAGTGTGGAATCGTTTAGGAAGCATAATAAACTTTCAGTATGTAGCACACTTTTTTATTTTTTTCCCTAGCTGCTTCCTAAATGGCAGTCGGGAGTTAGACTTGTTTCCTATGCTCATTCATTATGCTACAAAGCGGAGATTGCAGTGCCTGCAGAGACTGGATGTGCGCAAAGGTCACAGATAGAGAAGCCATGTCCTGACATCCAAAATGTCCTTCTGGATTAACCCGTTGCCAAGCAGTCTGGACTTCTTTCAGTTTAAAATACAGCATTTTTTATAAGTAAAAATTGCTTTTTTGCTTTTGCTGCCACTAGAGCTCCTTTCAGATAAACATCGGAATGGAACTTTTGAAACATGCTTCTGGTTCCCAGGGCAGAATAATCTTACTGAGCTGAATTAATTAATATACATGAGCACTCAATAAAAAGTTTGATTTGCACTGCTGCCCACAGGGAAAAATGCTGTGTTGTCTGCACTGAGGCTGCAGCCCATTTTTTTTGCCATGCACACACATTTAGAAGAGCACAGAATTGTGGCCTGGAGTGACCAATTCCCAAGTGCTGAGTGTGTAGTAGGGCCCAATCCCTACATAATTCTGGAGTTCACCCACCCTACTGCTAACGTTACAGCCAGACGGATCTGTGTACATGCTGCGGGCACTGCATTTTTAAGCCGGGCTGCAGAGTTTGACAGGCGGCATCGCCTGTCAAACTCATCCATTGGGTTCATTGATAGCACACCGCAACGGAAGGCCAAACTCTCGGTTTACAGTTGCAGTCCATTTTTTTTTTTTTTTACTACAAAATTGCCCTCCTGAACGCCTGCCAGTTGCTGCTATACTGCCACCGGTAAGCACTTCTGCCATTGTGAAAAAAAACTAATAATGTCCCTTGGTTTAGGTCCAGGTTGTATGATTCTTCCAGTTTAGAAAATGGAGGAGGGTAGGCGCACACAATCATGGTACTGTCTTATTTAGGAAAAACAGTTGATTGGATAGAGGTTTCTGTTTAAACACTTTCTTCACCAGAAGAGGTCATGCAAGACTATTTATAATGGGTATTAGATGGATGTCAGACATGTAGGATCTAAATAACAGGTGTGTGTAAAGACACGACTGCTTGTATGATACAAACCTGAATATATATGACTTGAGAAGACTTTCTCAATGTATAGCCCAGGTTATGTCATGATTATTATGGCGAAGACTAGATTACAGCTAGGTCACAAAAATCAAACCCATCTCAACGTCTTTCTCCTCATAGTGACTGTCCCAGGGATGTCTCATGTGATCTAAAGGGAGTCAACTGCCAATCCAGCCAATTATTATAATAAAAAAACAACCCCAATTCCAAAAAAGTTGGGACGTTGTGTAAAATCTACATAAAACAGAATGCAATGATTTGCAAATCTACAAATTTTATTCACAATAGAAAACATAATCAAATATTTAAACAGAAAATTTATCATATAAAGAAAAAAAAAGTAAGTTCATTTTAAGATTGATGGCAGCAACACAAATCAAAAAAGTTGGGACAGGGCCATGTTTACCACAGTGTAGCATCTCTTCCTCATTTAACCGGTTCCCGATCATGTCATGCAGATATACTGTGGCACAATGACTCTCCTGAGTGAAATCCCGTATGGGTAAGTCCTATCCTTTTTCAGCCACCAGATGGCGTGCCCGCCGGCCACGCACAATCATGAGCACCAGCGCGGGGATTTGTGTGTGTAAACACACAAATCTCTGTGCTGTCAGAGGAGAGGAGCCATATCGTTAGTTCCTACTAAGTACTACTAAGTAGGAAAAACCATATGTCTCCTCTCCTAGTCAATCCTATCCCGATACAGTTAGAACACACTGAGAGAACACACAATTAACCCCTTGATCGCCCCCTAGTGTTAACCCCTTCCTTGCCAGTGACATTTACACAGTAATCAGTGCATTTTTATAGCACTGATCACTGTATAAATGCCAATGGTCCCAAAAAAGTGTCAAAAGTCTCGGATCTGTCCATCGCAATGTTCTAGTACCGCTAAAATCGCAGATCACCGCCATTACTAGTAAAAAAATAAATAAAAATGCCATAAATCTTTCCCATAGTTTGCAGACGCTATAAATTTTGCGAAAACCAATCAATATACGCTTATTGCAATTTTTTTATTTTTTTATCCAAAAATATGTAGAAGAATATATATTGGTCTAAACTGATGAAGACTTTTTTTTTTTTTTCATTTTGGGGATATTTATTATAGCAAAAAGTTTTTTTTTTTTTTTTTTAAATTGTCACTCTTTATTTATAGCAAAAAATAAAAACCGCAGCTGTAATCAAATAACCACCAAAAGAGAGCTCTATTTGTAAGGAAATTTCTGGGAACTGAGACCAGTTGCTGGAGTTTTGGGAGAGGATTGTTGTTCCATTCTTGTCTGTTATAGGAATCTAACTGCTCAATAGTCCAGGGTCATCTTTGTTGTATCTTGTTTTAACCGGTTCCCGACCGGCGCACGACGATATACGTCGGCAGAATGGCACGTACAGGCAGGAGGGCGTATATATAAGTCCCTCATTAATGCCTGTCGTGCCATCGGGAGCGCGATGGGAGCGGCGCGCTCCCGCGCCGGTCGGGACCCCCGTGAGTCCGGTCGCGGGTCCCGCGGACTCGATTGCTGCGGGGACACCTGCGATCATCTCACGGGAAGGCAGAACGGGGAGATGCGGAAGTACACAGCATCTCACCGTTCTACCTAGCAACTAGTGACGCCGATCTCTGCTCCCTGTGATTGGAGCAGAGATCAGTATTCACTAGCTGACAGCCACGCCCCCCCACAGTAAGAAACACACCCCTAGGCATACTTAACCCCTACACTGCCCCCTTGTGGGTAACCCCTTCACTGCCAGTGTCATTTATACAGGAATCAATGCATTTAAATAGCATTAATTGCTGTATAAATGACAATGGTCCCAAAAATGTGTCAAAAATGTGCGATGTGTCCGCCATAATGTCGCAGTCACAATAAAAAATCGCTGATTGCCGCCATTACTAATAAAAAAAAAAAATTATTAATAAAAATGCTATAAAACGATCCCCTATCTTGTAAACGCTCTAATTTCTGCGCAAACCAATCAATAATCGCTTCTACAAAAATATGTAGAAGAATACGTATCGGCCTAAACTGAGGAAAAAAAAAATTTTTTATATATTTTTTGGGGGATATTTATTATAGCAAAAAATAAAAAAGAATGTGTTTTTTTTCAAAATTGACGCTCTCTTTTTTGTTTATAGCGCAAAAACTAAAAACCACAGGGGCGATCAAATACCTCCCTGTTTGGGAGCCACGTCGCACGACCGCGCAATTGTCAGTTAAAGCGACGCAGTGCCGAATCGCAAAAAGGGGCCTGGTCCTTTGGCTGCAAATTGGTCCGGTCTGAAAGTGGTTAAGATATGACAAATATTTTCAATTGGGGAAAGGTCTGGGCTGCAGGCAGGCCAGTTAAGGCCCCATGTACACGGCATGTTTTTACAACCTCTCCTGAACGATTTAACTTGACAGATGGTAACCCAAGTGTAAAATGTCAGTTTTGCCACGTTTACATGCCGCGTTTAGAAGCATTTCCATGGGGCCTAAGCACCTGGACTCTTCTACTATGAAGCCATGCTGTTGTAATAGATGCAGTATGCGGATTAGCATTGTCCTGCTGAAATATGCAAAAAAGACGTCTTTTTGGATGGAAGCATATGCTGCTCTAAAACCTGGATGGCAGTAAAGACTTTTTTTTTGTTTTTTTTTGTTTTTTTTATTATTTGCTGCAGTTATACTTACAGGTCTTGCCCCTCTCACAGGATGGACAGTGAAATGAGAAGCAACACACTAATAAGCTCATCTCTCTGTCACCCTGATCTCTCATCACATGAGCTTGTTCCTGATGGTCACTAAAGCAAATCTGATTGGTAAATTGTGCTGGTTTAATGTACAGGGACTAAAGGGCTGATACAAAATCCAGCACTTATAGTGGTTGCATGAAAAAAAAAATGGTGTATTAATAAATAAAGTTGCATTGATTTTTTTTTCTTTTATATCTGCATGTGTGGGACTTTTTGGCAGTCTAGGACCCTGAAAACCAATCACTGCCTTCATGCTTTATAGGGGCGTAAAATGGTGATTTCACTTCCTCACTACTTCTACTATCTACTATCACAGTTTCAGAGGTTCTAAAATAGCACCCCCCACCACCAATGACCCCATTTTGGAAAATAGACACCCCAAGCTATGTGCTGAGAGGCATGTTGAGTATTTTGCAGATTTTTCGCTTTTTGTCACAAAGTTTTGAAAAAATTCCTTTTCTTTCTTCATTTTCCGAAAAACAAATGAGAGCTGCAAAATACTCACCATGCCTCTTAGCAAATAGCTTGGGGTGTCTACTTTCCAAAATGGGGTAATTTGGGGGGGTTTTGTGATATCTTAACATTTCAGGGCCTCCCAAACCGTGATAGGTAGTGACGAGTAAAATCACCATTTTACGCCCTTAGAAATCCCCCTCGTTGTATCCCCGTATTTAGGAGAAGCATCAGAATGTATTTTGGGGTGTAATTCCACATATACCCATGGCATGTGTGAGCAATATATCATTTAGTGACAACTTTGTGAAAAAAAAAAAAAAATGATAATAATTTTCCCGAAACTTGTGGCAAAATATAAAATATTCCATGGACTCAACATACCTATGAGCAAATAGCTCGTGGTGTCTACTTTTCAAAAAAGGGTCAATTGGGGGGGGGGGGGTGAACTTTCCTGGTATTTTATGCACATTAGAAGCTTATGCCACAGATCACCTACTCTTCTAACCACTTGAAGACAAAGCCCTTTCTGACACTTTTTGTTTACATGAAAAAAAAATGTTTTTCTTTGCTAGAAAATGACTTTGAACCCCCAAACATTATATATTTTGTTTTTTAAAGCAAAGGCCCTACAGATTAAAATGGTGGGTGTTGCAATATTTTTTTTCACACAGTATTTGCCAAGCGATTTTTCAAATGCAATTTTTTTAGGGAAAAAAACACTTTTTTTTAATTTGAATGCAATAAAACACAGTATATTGCCCAAATGTTTGGTAAAATATAAAAGATGATCTTATGCCGAGTACATAGATACCAAACACGACATGCTTTAAAAATTGCGCACAACCGTGCAGCGGCGACAAACTACATACATTTTTAAAAGCCTTTACAGGTTACCACTTTAGATTTACAGAGGAGCTCTACTGCTAAAATAACTGCCCTTGATCTGACGTTCGCGGTGATACCTCACATGCATGGTGCAATTGCTGTTTATATATATGACACGAGACTGATGCTAGCGTCCACCTTTCCTCGCGAGCACAGGGGAAAGTCATTGCCGGAGTCATGAAATGCTTGAAGCTTCCGGTTTCTTAGGCCAAAGAGATGATTGGAGCCATTCTGGTCTTCGATCAGTTCTATGGTCAGCTGGCGGAACCACTGGCTGCATTCTCAGGTTCACCGGTGGGACAGGAGAGCCCGAGAAAACCATGGAAGACGGCGGGGGAGTCCCCTCCCACTGCTTGTAAAAGCAGTCTAGCGGCTGGTAACAATAAAACACAATATGAGTAAAAAATATATGCCGAAGCATGGGGGAAATCCGCCCTAATGTTAGGGGCAAATCGCCCCTCCACCGCTGCCTCCATGCTTTGGCACATATGTTCTATTTTTTTTTTTTTAACTGTGGTGGTGAAATCACATCCTACTGAAGTCGCTGATTTACGTATCCTGAGGGGAAAAGCTGTTACTGTCAAGATAAATAAATCAGTTCTGCAGCTGAATGGCGTACCTGAAAAAAAATAATAAATAAAACACAGTAAACAGTAAAGTAAAAAATACATAAAACAAAGATAAAACAACAATAAAAGATAAAAAAATACAGTAAAACAAAGCAGAACAATAAAGAGAGAACAATAGAGAGAGAACAGTGAAACAACAACTATTTTAGGCTTTTTTATTTTATATTTATTTATTTTTTTACTTTTTTTTTTTTACACTTTTATTTGTAACTGTAACTTTTCCACAGACACGACATCTTCTTTGGGTGATTGTTGGGTAGGGGTATTAGGGAAGACATACGGAAAATGCCTCTCATGCAGCCGGCTCACTGCATTTGATGCTTTGTATAGCACATAAGCGTTCAGTAGAGCCACTTAAAATAGGTATACAGACACTTTTTTGTACCAGCATCTGGCCTTACGGGCAATTAAGTACAGCACAAACAACTGGTCGTTGAATTCCACTCATCCCATATTAAAAGAGAAGTTGGGATTTTTTTTTTTTTTTCATACTTACCTCGGTGGATGGAGCATCAGACCGATGCTGCAGCTTTCCCCCGCCGTCTCTGCACTGAGAACCGAGCCACCGAACATTGCCTATGGCTCGGTTCTCATAGATCCCTGAGAGGAAAGCTGCTGACTGTCAGTCAGCGTCTCTCCTCTCTGATCCTCCACTGGAATGCTGAGCTGTGGAGGGGTGGGGAGAGGCCGTCTCAGCGGCTCGCTGAGATGCTGAGACTGCCATCAATCAAGGCAGCTGGTGGATCCAGACTTGGAAGTCGAGATAACACGCTGCCTCGACTGATGGCAGTGATGTCAGCGGAGAGCAGAATTCAGACCGCTCTCCACTGAAAACGGGTCACAGGAGTGCAAAACGAATTGCACTCCTGTGACCCATAGGAGAAGCCCAGCCTAAAAAGCTCAAGCTGGACTTCTCTTTAAGGTTGTATTCATGGACACTGAGGCGTTTCCCAACGACACCAGTCGATGTTGGAATTTGGACTGTTGTATCTGCGTAAAGGGAGGACAGAATGAAAACATTCTGATTTATCCCTCCACTTCACTGCAAGCAAATTATTACACTTCAAGCAGGCCCTCTCCCCCCATCTAAGTGGGGCTTCTACAAGCCATTGGGGAAGCTCTGGTGATTTACATGCACGGTGCCACATGCACCAATTCCATGATCAAACGGGTGACTAAAAAGTGGCACGCTCCTGTAATAATTGTCCACGTACAAGTACCCCTTTTCTGAATAAGGGTGACACCAAGTCCAAAAAAATCTTGCCAGCCTTCCCTATGTAGTCTGGGTATTTATGGGGGTACCCTGACGCTATAAAAACCTGACCGTGAAACTAACAAGCGTCAGCCGTGACACTAATACAGCGATCAGAAAATAGATCTACTAGTGACACTGACAAGGGGGTGAAAGGGTTAACTAGGGGGGGGGGGGGGTGATTAAGGGGTTAAACCTTTATTAGGGGGGGTACCCTAAAGCTACCAGGGCCTACTACTAGCTGCCCTAATGCTGATTAGTGTCACAATGACACCAATGCAGTGATCAGTGAAAAATCTGAAAACTGCAATTGGTGACACGACACAGTGACAGGGAGTGAAGGGGTTAACTGGGGGGAGATCGGGGGGTGAAAAGTGTGCCTAGGTGTACATTCTTCACTGAAGAGGTAAGTACAAAGTATATACTTTCATCTATCACAGCCTACACTTTCTTTCATTTTGACCCTGCGATGAGCATCCCTTAAACACAATGAGGGGGGTCGTATCAAAACTGAAGCAGACAGAATCTGGAGTAGCTGTGCATGGAAACCTATCAAAGCCTAATGCCCCGTACACACGGTCGGACATTCCGACCACAAAATCCGTCTTATTTTTTCCAAAACTTGTGTTGCACACACACGGTCGGACAAAGTTGTCGGAAAATCTGATCGTTCCGAACGAGGTGACGTACAAAACGTACGACAGGACTACGTAGAGGCCAGTAGCCAATAGCTTTCATCTCCAAATTTCTTCTGAGCATGCGTGGCACTTTGTGAAGAATCGGAATTCTCTACACACGATCGGAAAAAGTCTGATCGGATTTTGTTGTCGGAAAATTTTAGATCCTGCTCTCAAATTTTTTCCATCGGAAATTCTGATGGAAAAAGCCCGCTAGAGCCCACACACGATCGGATTTTCCGACAACATAATCAGACTTTTTCCATCGGAATATCCGACCGTGTGTACGGGGCATTAGTGAACAATGTGAAGATGGATGCTGATTGGTTTCAATGCACAGCTGCTCTAGATTCTGTCTGCTCCATTTTTGATAAATTCCCTCCAATGTGTGTAAAAACTATTTCAAAGTCTATCTACAAAACTGATTTTTTTTTTTTTTTTTTTTTTTCATACTTGTAGAGACATGGCCAACTTTAGAAGCATAGTTGCACCAAACAGCTCTGTGAGTGAATGTTGGAATTGATATTTCTGTTGAAAAAACATCAAAATATCAATATTAACTTTTTATAAGTAGACTCCACAAACCACGTAACTAATATAATCGATATTTCGAGAGAAACCCATTGGGACACAATTCATGGAAGTTTCACATTGCGATGAACTGTATATTTATCACAGGTGCTGAAAATGATTTTATGTCACAAAGTTTAGCGCAGGTTACCAATTAAAGGAGTAACTTTTTTTTTTCTTTTGCTTTGCTTTAGTCATCTCACCTCAAAAAGACCCCAGCCACTGATGAGTGTGCAAAGAAAATCTAGACTGCCGGTTTTGGGAAGAGGAGCAAGTGACCGAGTAGCAAGCTGAGCCGCGCTGAGAAACGCCAACAACTGCCTGCGTATTGCTGATTGCAGGCACTGAAGTAATTCACCACCTCTCGCCGGCAGGTGTGAAGACATAAAATGAAACCGTATGTTACGTCAGATCTGGGAAGTATCACTCCATTAACAGCTTCATAGCCCTTTAGATTGAAGATCGTTCCTTATTAACTCTTTCAGGTTTACAAGGACCCTGTGAACATCACTTTATTACTTTATCACATCTTTCAGTTGCTGGACTGTGGGCAGAGGTCAGGTGGCCACCTCTATTTCTTTTTTGGAGTTTCCAGAGCCCATACAGGGTCTGCTACTAATCAAAAAGCTCTTTTTAATAAGGTCTCGTCTGAGCCATTTTCTCCCTCCTCTTGCCGTTGCCTGGGTGACGCAGAATCAGTACCCACCAAGCCCCCACTATTGGCACTGACTGCAGCATCCCCTCCTGTGAGAACCAATCACCTCCCGCGTGGAGACCCACAGCAAGCAAGCTCTGTAATGTCTATGTGATGGGATCACGAGCTTTAATGTTCTTTGGAAGGGACCCAGCAATTGCTGCGCCTGGAGCTTCTATCCAGGGAAGAGCTGAGCTCAAGGGGTGTTACATCGATTGAAGTGAGAAAGTGAATAAACAACAAATAGCAATGTGCGCAGGTAATGTGCGGTAAGAGGTCACGGTCCCTGTCGTGCAGTCTCCGAAGTCCTTTATTTTATAACAATAGATGCAAACTACATTTTTGTTTTTATACCTTTCGACGCGTGAACAAAGTCTTCAGAGCGCTGTGGATTGGTGACAGCTCCTCCCGGGAGGGAGACCTAAGAGAGGTAGAATTAATTTCAGCGGCAGTAAACCCAGTGTGACATGACAAGCCATGTGTCTGCCTCTTCTGTATGACACCACTGCACTCTCTTATATTAAAAAATATATCAAGTCGCATTTTATGTCCAACACATTACATTTCTTCCGCAGCGGCGAACCGTACAAGCAGAATGACTGTGCCTGCATTGCAAGCGTATATTATGTATAGTCTACATGTAAATTACATTTAGTTGCTCTAGTTTTTGTAATTAAAAAGAAACCCCAGGCCACAGAAAACGAATAAAAATTCTATAAGAATACCAATTTTTGTGGATGATTTCTTTTTCTATTTTGGATACACTGTTTGGCATAAAAAATACTCAAAAAAGGGCATATAGCAGGAACAATGGGGATTTTACTGGCCGCCGCTGAGTCTCTGAGCAGCTCTGCTTTTTAATTGCGCACATACCTGATTGTTTGGCAGGGGTGCCCGGATCATAACATTGGCTGAACAGAATTACAAGTAAGAGTTCACATATCTGTATACAGTATAAACTGTCATTTAGCTGTTTGGCTTTCAATTGCTAAAAAGTCAAAACCACTCTCCGGTAGCTTGATAGACGCTCTTGGTGATTCCTGGAAAGAAGAAACAACAAAACACACACTATACTCTAGAAGGCAGAGTGTCATTCCCATAGACAATGAGACTCTCTCTTCTTAATACTAAAATTGAAATACTAACTCTAAACCTACTCCCACCCACATTCTAAGCCTAATCTACACTATATTCCCGAAAGTATTGGGACGCCTTCCTTTACACGCACATGAACTTTAATGGCGTCTTAGTCCGTAGGGTTCAATATTGATAAAGATGCAAATTAAGGACTCTGAACGGCCGCACTCCAAGAAAAATTCAAAAGCCTTTATTGGTAAAATGTTGAATCACACAAAAATGGGTCACAGCAAAGCAAGAAAATAGCTAACACGTTTCACACTACCGAGAGTGCTTACTCAAAGCTGTGAAATCGAGGTTGGGTGGATCATCCTGGAGCGGTGGATATGTCTATACTACTGAGGGTTCAATATTGAGTTGGCCCCTTTGCAGCTCTAACAACTTCAACTCTTCTGGGAAGGCTGTCCACAAGGTTTAGGAGTGTATCTATGGGAATGTTTTACCATTCTACCAGAAGTGCATTTGTGAGGTCAGGCACTGTTGTTGGACGAAAAGGCCTGGCTCGGAGTTTCCGCTCTAATTCATCCCAAAGGTGTTCTATCGGATTGAGGTCAGGACTCTGTGCAGGCCAATCAAGTTCCTCCACCCCAAACTCGCTCATCCATGTCTTTATGGGCCTTGCTTTGTGCACTGGTGTGCAGTCATGTTGGAACAGGAAGAGACCACCCCCAAACTGTTCCCACAAAGTTGGGAGCATGAAATTGCCAAAAATGTCTTGGTATGCTGACACCTTCCAAGGTCCCTTCACTGAAACTAAGGGGGGAAGCCCAACCCCTGAAAAACAACCCCACACCATAATCCCCCCTCCTCCAAATGATTTGGCCAGTGCACAAAGCAAGGTCCATAAAGACATGGATGAGCGAGTTTGGGGTGGAGTAACTTGACTGGCCTGCACAGAGTCCTGACCTCAACCCGATAGAACACCTTTGGGATGAATTAGAGTGGAGACTGAGAGCCAGGCCTTCTCATCCAACATCAATGCCTGACCTCACAAATGCACTTCTAGAAGAATGGTCAAACATTCCAATAGACACACTCCTAAACCTTGTGGACAGCCTTCCCAGAGGAGTTGAAGCTGTTATAGCGGCAAAGGGTGGGCCAATGCAATATTGAACCCTACGGACCTAGACTGGGATGCCATTAAAGTTCATGGGCAAAACACAGGAAAAATTACCCCTAAGTGGACTTTTAAGGCACTAAGGTAGTGAATTACTTAAAAAAAGATATAGTTTATTAAACATAATTGACAGAGTAAAAACACAAAATGGAATGGTTACAATTTCTGTGTACAAAATCACCACATTGATAACATTGTTAAATTCCTCTTGGTTCACCTAACGCGTTTCAGAGTAGCAATGTCTCTTTCTTCAGGGGTGTTATGAGGAGGTCAATCGTATATCTATAATATGGTTGTTATGAAGAGTCAAGATAAGTATATAACAATCAAAAATGTAGTATATATTTAAATTCAATGTATTTAAACAGACTCACGTATATTGTAGTGGGGTCACAGGTGAAACCTTCCATAGGACTATTAAAATCAAAGAACATAGAAAGGACTGTGTCTCCAGGCTTTCCTGCTTCAACATTCAAAATGGCTGATCTTTTCAAAATACACTATTAATAAACAAAGGAATAGAATTTGAGTGGTGCCGGGCTTCCCAGAGGGCATTGGACAGCTAGAGACACTGAAGCCAAGGGGAGGGCATCACCCTGTAGATAAAGACAATAAAGATGTATAACATGAGCTTTGTATGGTTTGGACTTGTATTAGATTTTAAATTATCCTTCTGTATGTGTATTAGATAATTATCCTACCTGTGCCGTATGAAGACAGACTACTGATGAAGAGATGATTTGAGAGTATAATATATGTAATATATGCATAACATTAAATCAGTTATGTGAATATATAATGAAACCATTCAGCGATTGCCTGTGATTGGAGGGGGGAGAATATTTTAGGTGCCCTTGGAGACATGGCTGACATCCACCCTCGGGATTTGGATGCCAGGACGTGTCTCCATGAGGCTGTAATTCACTGCAAGGTACAAACCAAAGAATTTTACTTTAATCCACATACAGATTACCTGCTCTTTTGGCTTTGTTTGGCTAAAGTGAAATTTTAACTGTATACACCGATAAGCCTGAGGATTATTCTGCTAATGTTTCTATCTATTATTGATTTGTATATGATGGGAGACACACTGTTGGTCTGGTCATTGTATATTATTATTTTACAACAAACATGACAACAGGGCTATTTGCCAGTTGCGTGTTTATATGTATATGTGTATTTGCGGGCACTGACTTATGTATGTATGTATGTAGATATATATTAAATCTATCACATACACCATATACAAAACATATATCAAATTTGTTTGTTTATAGCACCAATTATACTCCTTCAGTTTGTAACACAATTTCGGTCAAACTTTTTAATGATTGTAAATAAAGTAAAGAAATAAATAGAATTAGACTAAAATTTTACATTTTAGAATATCAACATATATATTTACATAACTGATTTAATGTTATGCATATAATACTTCACAGTATATACCATCTTTATACTCTCAAATCATCTCTTCATTAGTAGTCTGTCTTTATACAGCACAAGTAGGATAAATATTTACAGTAAAACCTTGGTTTGAGAGCGTTTTGCAAGACAAGCAACATTTTTAAATACATTTTGACTTGATATACAAGCAATGTCTTGATATACAAGTAGGGTCATGTCACAACTGAGGCCCCTTTCACACTGAGGCGTTTTTCAGGCGCTACATCGCTAAAAGTAGCGCCTGAAAAAAAACGGCCCCATTCACTCCAGTGTGAAAGCCGGCGGGCTTTCACACTGGAGTGGTGCGCTAGCAGGGTGGTCAAAAAAGTCCTGCTAGCAGCATCTTTGGAGCGGTGTATTCACCGCTCCTACCCATTGAAATCAATGGGACAGCGCGGCAATACCGCCGGCAAAGCGGCGCTGCAGCTGCGCTTTCTGGGCGGTTTTAACCCTTTTTCGGCCGTTGGCGGGGGTTAACCGCACTGCTAGCGGCCGAAAACCATGCTAAAATGACGGTAAAGCATCGCTAAATATAGCGCTGCTTTACCGCCGACGCCGCTCCCGCCCCAGTGTGAAAGGGGCCTAAGTGTAGCAACAGTGGGGGCGGAACTGCAGGGCGGGCGATCAGAGATGTCATCTCTCTGCTCCCCTGCCCGCCGTCATTCAGGCTTATCGGTGTATACAGTTAAAATGTCACTCTAGCCAAACTAAGCCAAAAGAGCAGGTAATCTGTATGTTGATTAAAGTAAAATTCTTTGGTTTGTACCTTGCAGTGAATTCCAGCCGCATGGAGACACGTCCTGGCATCCAAATCCCGAGGGTGGATGTCAGCCATGTCTCCAAGGGCACCTAAAATATTCTCCCCCCTCCAATCACAGGCAATCGCCGAATGGTTTCACAGGGCTAGATAGATTAGGCTTAGAATGTGGCTAAGAGTAGGTTTAGCGTTAGATTTTGCCTTTACTTCCACTTCAAATATTATTCCACTTCTGCAGGTAGATAAACTGTAGCCTGGAAGAGGTAGAATTAATTTCAGCGGCAGTAAACCCAGTGTGACATGACAAGCCATGTGTCTGCCTCTTCTGTATGACACCACTGCACTCTCTTATATTAAAAAATATATCAAGTCGCATTTTATGTCCAACACATTACATTTCTTCCGCAGCGGCGAACCGTACGCAGAATGACTGTGCCTGCATTGCAAGCGTATATTATGTATAGTCTACATGTAAATTACATTTAGTTGCTCTAGTTTTTGTAATTAAAAAGAAACCCCAGGCCACAGAAAACGAATAAAAATTCTATAAGAATACCAATTTTTGTGGATGATTAATTTTTCTATTTTGGATACACTGTTTGGCATAAAAAATACTCAAAAAAGGGCATATAGCAGGAACAATGGGGATTTTACTGCCCGCCGCCGAGTCTCTGAGCAGCTCTGCTTTTTAATTGCGCACATACCTGATTGTCTGGCAGGGGTGCCCGGATCATAACATTGGCTGAACGGAATTACAAGTAAAGCCCCATACACACGGTCGGACAATCCGCGGACCAGGTCCGTCGGACCATGTCCGTCATACTTTGTCTGATGTTGGTTTTGCGTACACACGGTCGGACAAAGTTGTCGTAAAATCCGATCATTCTGAACGCGGTGACGATTGTTGCCTACGACGGGACTACGTAGAGGCTAGTAGCCAATAGCTTTGGTCTTGTAATGTGATCTGAGCATGCGTAGCACTTTGTCCAGTCGGACAACCGTACACACGATCGGATTTGGTGTGATCGGACCGTGTTGTCGGCAAATCTTTCCAGCAGGAGATAAGACTTTTGCGGCGTACACACGAAGGGACAATCCCGCGGGATTATCCTCTGGACTGAAGTCCAGCGGATAATCCCCTCATGTGTGGGCGCCGGCGGACTTTTTGGCGCCAAAGTACGGCGGACTAAAGTTTCAGGTTTTGTTTTCAAATTATCCGCTGGACTTGGAAGTCCAGCGGACAATCCCGCCGTTAGTGGCAAGTCCGCGGGACTTTTGAAATGAAGGGACTTGCCGCTCATCGGCAAGTCCGTTCATTTAGCACGTGACTTCAGGTTACGTAGCTAGCGTAGGCAGTTACTGCCGCCGCGCTAGCTCCGTGACCTGGCATGGATTTAAAGGGAATCCCCACGCCGAAAAAACGGCGTGAGGGTTCCCCCCAAATCCATGTCAGACCCTCATCCGAGCACGCAGCCTGGCAGGCCAGGAAAGGGGTGGGGACGAACGAGCGCCCCCCCCCCTCCTGAGCCGTACCAGGCCGCGTGCCCTCAACATGGGGGGTGCCCTGGGGAAAGGGGGGCCGTGCGGCCCCCCCACCCCAAAGCACCTTGTCCCCATGTTGATGAGGACAAGGGCCTCTTCCCGACAACCCTGGCCGTTGGTTGTCGGGGTCTGCGGGCGGGGGCTTATCGGAATCTGGGAGCCCCCTTTAATAAGGGGCCCCCCAGATACCGGCCCCCCACCCTATGTGAATGAGTATGGGGTACGATGTACCCCTACCCATTCACCTAAGGTGTAAAATGTAAAGTAAAAAAAAAACACCCACACTTTTGAAAAAATAGTTTATTGCACTGCTCCGGGGGTCTTCTTCCGTCTTGGGGGTCTTCTCGCCGGACTCCCCCGCCATTTACCAAGCTCTTTTACCGAGCGAGGGAGTCCGGCTACCTTCTTCGTCGTCGCCGCCGTCTGGGGGTCTCGATCCGCCTTCGGGGGTCTTCTTCCGTCTTGGGGTCTTCTCGCCGGACTCCTCCCCTCTCTTCTGCTCTTTTACCTAGCTCTTTCACGAGGGGAGGAGTCCGGCTACCTTCTTCGTCGTTGCCGCCGTCGTCTGGGGGTCTCGATCCGCCTTCGGGGGTCTTCCGGGGGTCTCTTCTGTTCTTGCGGCGGTCGTCGTCTTCCGCGCCGCCGGCGCCTTGTCCTTCTTCTTGTCCTTCTTGTTCTTCTTCTTCTTCCGATGTTGACCCGTCGCTGTCTCTGCCCGGAATGCCTGTGCCGATCTGCGCTCGGACTTATATTGGGACATGGGGGACAGGGTCACATGTTCATGTCACATGGTGACCCCGCCCCCTTGCGATGTCACAGTCCCAGCATCCTCCGGGACTGTGACAACACAAGGGGGCGGGGTCACCATGTGACATGTGCATGTGACCCTGTCCCCCATGTCCCTATATAAGTCCGAGCGCAGATCGGCACAGGCATTCCGGGCAGAGACAGCGACGGGTCAACATCGGAAGAAGAAGAAGAAGGACAAGAAGGACAAGGCGCCGGCGGCGCGGAAGACGACGACCGCCGCAAGAACACAAGAGACCCCCGGAAGACCCCCGAAGGCGGATCGAGACCCCCAGACGACGGCGGCAACGACGAAGAAGGTAGCCGGACTCCTCCCCTCGTGAAAGAGCTAGGTAAAAGAGCAGAAGAGAGGGGAGGAGTCCGGCGAGAAGACCCCCAAGACGGAAGAAGACCCCCGAAGGCGGATCGAGACCCCCAGACGGCGGCGACGACGAAGAAGGTAGCCGGACTCCCCTCGCTCGGTAAAAGAGCTTGGTAAATGGCGGGGGAGTCCGGCGAGAAGACCCCCAAGACGGAAGAAGACCCCCGGAGCAGTGCAATAAACTATTTTTTCAAAAGTGTGGGTGTTTTTTTTTTTTACTTTACATTTTACACCTTAGGTGAATGGGTAGGGGTACATCGTACCCCATACTCATTCACATAGGGTGGGGGGCCGGTATCTGGGGGGCCCCTTATTAAAGGGGGCTCCCAGATTCCGATAAGCCCCCGCCCGCAGACCCCGACAACCAACGGCCAGGGTTGTCGGGAAGAGGCCCTTGTCCTCATCAACATGGGGACAAGGTGCTTTGGGGTGGGGGGGCCGCACGGCCCCCCTTTCCCCAGGGCACCCCCCATGTTGAGGGCACGCGGCCTGGTACGGCTCAGGAGGGGGGGGGGGGGCGCTCGTTCGTCCCCACCCCTTTCCTGGCCTGCCAGGCTGCGTGCTCGGATGAGGGTCTGACATGGATTTGGGGGGAACCCCCACGCCGTTTTTTCGGCGTGGGGATTCCCTTTAAATCCATGCCAGCTTGCGGAGCTAGCGCGGCGGCATTTACTGCCTACGCTAGCTACGTAACCTGAAGTTACGTTCGAAATGAACGGACTGCTCCGTGTGTGGGCAAGTCCGTTCATTTTCAAAAGTCCCGCGGACTTTTGGCCGGCGGATTATCCGCTGGAGAAGTCCGTGCGTGTGTGGGCAAGTCCACACCCTCGGAAAGTCCAGCGGACCTAGCCGGAAAGTCCAGCGGATTGTCCGCTGGACTTAGGTCCGCCGGGAAAAGTCCGTACGTGTGTACGAGGCATTTGTCCGTCGAACAATCCGACGTACACTGTCCGATGGTGCATACACACGGTCTGATTTTTCAACAACATTGTCCGATCGGACAGAATCCATGAAAAAGTCCGACCGTGTGTATGGGGCTTAAGAGTTCACATATCTGTATACAGTATAAACTGTCATTTAGGTGTTTGGCTTCAATTGCTAAAAAGCCAAAACCACTCTCCGGTAGCTTGAAACAACAAAACACACACTATACTCTAGAAGGCACAGTCTCATTCCCATAGATAATGAGACTCTCTCTTCTTAATACTAAAAATGTAAATGCTAACTGACTCTAAACCTACTCCCACCCACATTCTAAGCCTAATCTACACTATATTACCAAAAGTTTTGGGACACATGCCTTTACACGCACATGAACTTTAATGGCATCCCAGTCTTAGTCCGTAGGATTCAATATTGAGTTGGCCCACCCTTTGCAGCTATAACAGCTTCAACTCTTCTGGGAAGGCTGTCCACAAGGTTTAGGAGTGTGTCTATAGGAATAACAAAGAAAAGGAGCAGCGCCAAAAAAAATTGATGAATCAACAGGGATATTGAGTGCTCCCCATTACATGGTCAGACATGTCATGATAGTAATTAAATCCAAAACAACAAGTGACTGAATCAAAGTTCATATGCTAAGCAAAGTTTGTGAATTGCTATAGATGAATAATGTTCAGCTATGCGCCAGACCAATGGCCACATCCAAAGCAAATGGAAATCGACACCACAGTGAGTGATATGCAATAGGTGACAAGTGGACCCTCCACCACTAAAAGATGTGCCCTTACCGGATGGCAGAGCATATAGGGCTCTGTAATGAAATAGTCAGGTGTAGGTCTCCAGGGCTTGGGGTCTGTGTTCACCGGCAATAATGGGATCCGTTCCTTGCTGACAGTAGGTAGAGATATCCCGACTTCCCGTGCCTCCCGATTCCCGATGTTAAGTATGAGCTCAACGTTTTGTCATTAAGGGAAGAGAAGGACCACCAATAGTGTAATTCCGTATGGTATTTATTAAAAAAAGCAATAAAAACTCACAAAACGTTGAGCTCATACTTAACATCGGGAATCGGGAGGGTCCACTTGTCACCTATTGCATATCACTCACTGTGGTGTCGATTTCCATTTGCTTTGTATGTGGCCATTGGTCTGGCGCATAGCTGAACATTATTCATCTATAGCAATTCACGAACTTTGCTTAGCATATGAACTTTGATTCAGTCACTTGTTGTTTTGGATTTAATTACTATCATGACATGTCTGACCATGTAATGGGGAGCACTCAATATCCCTGTTGATTCATCAATTTTTTTTGGCGCTGCTCCTTTTCTTTGTTATACTGTTTAGTGTGTGTATCCCACTTTGAGCGGCAGCCTGCTTTTTGTTTTTTGTTTTTTCTCTAGTCATAAGCGCGGTTTTATTTTCCTTTATACTGTCTATAGGAATGTTTTACCATTCTTCCAGAAGCACATTTGTGAGGTCAGGCACTGATGTGGACAAAAAAGGCCTGGCTCGCCGTTTCCGCTCTAATTCATCCCAAAGGTGTTCTATCAGGTTGAAGTCAGGACTCTGTGAAGGTCAGTCAAGTTACTCCACCCCAAACTCCCTCATCCATGTCTTAATGGACCTTGCTTTGTCCACTGGTGCACAGTCATGTTGGAACAGGAAAGGACCATCCCCAATCTGTTCCCACAAAGTTGGGAGCATGAAATTGCCAAAAATGTCTTGGTATGCTGACCTTCCAAGGTCCCTTCACTGAAACTAAGGGGGGAAGCCCAACCCCTGAAAAACAACCCCACATCATAATTCCCCCTCCTCCAAATGATTTAGCCAGTGCACAAAGCAAGGTCCATAAAGACATGGATGAGTGAGTTTGGGGTGGAGTAACTTGACTGGCCTGCACAAAGTCCTGACCACAACCCGATAGAACACCTTTGGGATGAATTAGAGTGGAGACTGCGAGCCAGGCCTTCTCATCCAACATCAATGCCTGACCTCACAAATGCACTTCTGGAAGAATGGTCAAATATTCCAATAGACACACTCCTAAACCTTGTGGACAGCCTTCCCAGAGGAGTTGAAGCTGTTATAGCGGCAAAGGGTGGGCCAACTCCATATTGAACCCTACTGACTAAGACTGGGATGCCATTAAAGTTCATGGGCAAAACACAGGAAAAATTACCCCTAAGTGGACTTTTAAGGCACTAAGGTAGTGAATTACTTAAAAAAAGATATAGTTTATTAAACATAATTGACAGAGTAAAAACACAAAATGGAATGGTTACAATTTCTGTGTACAAAATCACCACATTGATAACATTGTTAAATTCCTCTTGGTTCACCTAACGCGTTTCAGAGTAGCAATGTCTCTTTCTTCAGGGGTGTTATGAGGAGGTCAATCGTATATCTATAATATGGTTGTTATGAAGAGTCAAGATAAGTATATAACAATCAAAAATGTAGTATATATTTAAATTCAATGTATTTAAACAGACTCACGTATATTGTAGTGGGGTCACAGGTGAAACCTTCCATAGGACTATTAAAATCAAAGAACATAGAAAGGACTGTGTCTCCAGGCTTTCCTGCTTCAACATTCAAAATGGCTGATCTTTTCAAAATACACTATTAATAAACAAAGGAATAGAATTTGAGTGGTGCCGGGCTCCCCAGAGGGCATTGGACAGCTAGAGACACTGAAGCCAAGGGGAGGGCATCACCCTGTAGATAAAGACAATAAAGATGTATAACATGAGCTTTGTATGGTTTGGACTTGTATTAGATTTTAAATTATCCTTCTGTATGTGTATTAGATAATTATCCTACCTGTGCCGTATGAAGACAGACTACTGATGAAGAGATGATTTGAGAGTATAATATATGTAATATATGCATAACATTAAATCAGTTATGTGAATATATAATGAAACCATTCGGCGATTGCCTGTGATTGGAGGGGGGAGAATATTTTAGGTGCCCTTGGATACATGGCTGACATCCACCCTCGGGATTTGGATGCCAGGACGTGTCTCCATGAGGCTGTAATTCACTGCAAGGTACAAACCAAAGAATTTTACTTTAATCAACATACAGATTACCTGCTCTTTTGGCTTAGTTTGGCTAGAGTGAAATTTTAACTGTATCCACCGATAAGCCTGAGGATTATTCTGCTAATGTTTCTATCTATTATTGATTTGTATATGATGGGAGACACACTGTTGGTCTGGTCATTGTCTATGATTATTTTACAACAAACATGACAACAGGGCTATTTGCCAGTTGCTTGTTTATATGTATATGTGTATTTGCGGGCACTGACTTATGTATGTATGTAGATATATATTAAATCTATCACATACACCATATACAAAACATATATCAAATTTGTTTGTTTATAGCACCAATTATACTCCTTCAGTTTGTAACACAATTTCGGTCAAACTTTTTAATGATTGCAAAAAAAATAAAATAATAAATAGAATTAGAATTTTAGAATATCAACATATATATTTACATAACTGATTTAATGTTATGCATATAATACTTCACAGTATATACCATCTTTATACTCTTAAATCATCTCTTCATTAGTAGTCTGTCTTTATACAGCACAAGTAGGATAATTATTTACAGTAAAACCTTGGTTTGAGAGCGTTTTGCAAGACAAGCAACATTTTTAAATACATTTTGACTTGATATACAAGCGATGTCTTGATATACAAGTAGGGTCATGTCACAACTGAGTATAAAAGAGAAGAGAGACAGACGCCTCTAAGGCCCCTTTCACACTGAGGCGTTTTTCAGGCGCTACATCGCTAAAAGTAGCGCCTGAAAAAAAACGGCCCCATTCACTCCAGTGTGAAAGCCGGCGGGCTTTCACACTGGAGCGGTGCGCTAGCAGGGTGGTCAAAAAAGTCCTGCTAGCATCATCTTTGGAGCGTTGAAGGAGCGGTGTATTCACCGCTCCTAAACCGCTCCTACCCATTGAAATCAATAGGACAGCGCAGCAATACCGCCGGCAAAGCGGTGCTGCAGCGGCGCTTTGTGGGCGGTTTTAACTCTTTTTCAGCCGTTGGCAGGGGGTTAACTGCACTGCTAGCGGCCGAAAAAGGCCGCGTACACACGAAGGGACAATCCCCTCGTGTGTGGGCGCCGGCGGACTTTTTGGCGCCAAAGTTTTAAGTTTGGTTTTAAAATTATCCGCTGGACTTGGCAGTCCGGCGGACAATCCCGCCGTTAGTAGGCAAGTCCGCGGGACTTTTGAAAATGAACGGACTTGCCGCTCATCGCAAGTCCGTTCATTTAGCACGTGACTTCAGGTTACGTAGCTAGCGTAGGCAGTAAATGCCGCCGCGCTAGCTCCGTAAGCTGGCATGGATTTAAAGGGACTCCCCACGCCGAAAAAACGGCGTGGGGGTTCCCCCCAAATCCATGTCAGACCCTCATCCGAGCACGCAGCCTGGCAGGCCAGGAAAGGGGTGGGGACGAACGAGCGCCCCCCCCCCCTCCTGAGCCGTACCAGGCCGCGTGCCCTCAACATGGGGGGTGCCCTGGGGAAAGGGGGGCCGTGCGCCCCCCCCCCCCACCCCAAAGCACCTTGTCCCCATGTTGATGAGGACAAGGGCCTCTTCCCGACAACCCTGGCCGTTGGTTGTCGGGGTCTGCGGGCGGGGGCTTATCGGCATCTGGGAGGACCCTTTAATAAGGGGGCCCCCAGATACCGGCCCCCCACCCTATGTGAATGAGTATGGGGTACGATGTACCCCTACCCATTCACCTAAGGTGTAAAATGTAAACTACAAAAACACCCACACTTTTGAAAAAATATTTTATTGCACTGCTCCGGGGGTCTTCTTCCGTCTTGGGGGTCTTCTCGCCGGACTCCTCCGCTCTCTTCTGCTCTTTTACCTAGCTCTTTCACGAGCGGAGGAGTCCGGCTACCTTCTTCGTCGTCGTCGCCGCCGTCGTCTGGGGGTCTCGATCCGCCTTCGTGGGTCTTCCGGGGGTCTCTTCTGTTCTTGCGGCGGTCGTCGTCTTCCGCGCCGCCGGCGCCTTCTTCTTCTTCTTGTCCTTCTTCTTGTTCTTCTTCTTCCGATGTTGACCCGACGCTCTCTCTGCCCGGAATGCCTGTGCCGCGCTGCGCTGGGACTTATATAGGGGCATGGGGACAGGGTCACATGTTCATGTCACATGGTGACCCCGCCCCCTTGCGATGTCACAGTCCCAGCATCCTCCGGGACTGTGACAACACAAGGGGGCGGGGTCACCATGTGACATGAGCATGTGACCCTGTCCCCATGCCCCTATATAAGTCCCAGCGCAGCGCGGCACAGGCATTCCGGGCAGAGAGAGCGTTGGGTCAACATCGGAAGAAGAACAAGAACAAGAAGAAGGACAAGAAGAAGAAGAAGGCGCCGGCGGCGCGGAAGACGACGACCGCCGCAAGAACAGAAGAGACCCCCGGAAGACCCCCGAAGGCGGATCGAGACCCCCAGACGACGGCGGCGACGACGAAGAAGGTAGCCGGACTTCCCCCGCTCGGTAAAAGAGCTAGGTAAATGGCGGGGGAGTCCGGCGAGAAGACCCCCAAGACGGAAGAAGACCCCCGGAGCAGTGCAATAAACTATTTTTTCAAAAGTGTGTGTGTGTTTTTTTTACTTTACATTTTACACCTTAGGTGAATGGGTAGGGGTACATCGTACCCCATACTCATTCACATAGGGTGGGGGGCCGGGAACTGAGGGCCCCCTTATAAAAGGGGGCTCTCAGATTCCGATAAGCCCCCGCCCGCAGACCCCGACAACCAACGGCCAGGGTTGTCGGGAAGAGGCCCTTGTCCTCATCAACATGGGGACAAGGTGCTTTGGGGTGGGGGGGGCCGCACGGCCCCCCCCTTCCCCAGGGCACCCCCCATGTTGAGGGCACGCTGCCTGGTACGGCTCAGGAGGGGGGGGCGCTCGTTCGTCCCCACCCCTTTCCTGGCCTGCCAGGCTGCGTGCTCGGATGAGGGTCTGACATGGATTTGGGGGGAACCCCCACGCCGTTTTTTCGGCGTGGGGAGTCCCTTTAAATCCATGCCAGGTCACGGAGCTAGCGCGGCGGCATTTACTGCCTACGCTAGCTACGTAACCTGAAGTTACGTTCGAAATGAATGGACTGCTCCGTGTGTGGGCAAGTCCGTTCATTTTCAAAAGTCCCGCGGACTTTTGGCCGGCGGATTATCCGCCGGAGAAGTCCGTGCGTGTGTGGGCAAGTCCACACGCTCGGAAAGTCCAGCGGACCCAGCTGGAAAGTCCCGCGGGATTGTCCGCTGGACTAAGTCCGCCGGCAAAAGTCCGCACGTGTGTACGCGGCATAAGAGTAGGTTTAGCATTAGATTTTGCCTTTACTTCCACTTTAAATATTATTCCACTTCTGCAGGCAGATAAACTAGCCTGGAGAACCCATTAGGAGTTCCAAATTAGGTATACATACTACAAATTTAGTAACTTTGCTTTTAATATGAACAGTACTGGTCACACAATTGCATTTGGTAGTTGGTGTCTTCACTTGAAATATAGAAAGTAATTTTTCTCCCAGGACACTCAAACAGATATCTAGAAATATTTGGAGGAATCTAGAGGTGGTTGCAGACACAAAGGGAACAGCTAGCAGTGTAAAACACAGCTGAACTTCCAGCAAACCGCTTAATACATTGATGAAATACATATATGAGAGCTGTTTAACCTGCCAAATGATTTGCATTCCGGTCTTATCCAGTCCTGAGTTTTACACAGCTCTGCCACACAGCACAGCCCTGCCTGACCTTTCTCTGCTGCATCTTGACTTTCACATACAAGTCTCCTGCCCACACCCAGCTGGAGATGAGCCAATCACTGGACAAAGAAAAGAAAGTCGCACACGGATGAGCTCAACCTTCTCTCACTCTGCGCTTTCCTAGTATCGGCTCCTTATACTAGACCACACCTGATTGGCTCCTTGTGCTGCTTCTTTACTGCCTCCACCTATCTGAGCTCTGCTGTACAAGGAGACTGCAAGAGGCTAATACCAAGTCAAATTTAGGAACTTACACTGTTTGCAATTAGAAAATATATTTAATGATGTATTAATGAAAAAATTCATGTAAAAAAAAAAAAAACACGTTTATATATATATATTTTTTTTATAAAAAAAATGTATAATTATTATTTTTTCTTTGTTTTTCTTCCTTTTATGAAAAAAAAAAAAAAACAGGCAAGGAGTATCTTCACACTCCATGATAGGACAACACCTTTGTGAACAGTCCGTGATGGACAGTATTGTCTGTTGGTGTATGGTGCACCTTGACCAAACGTCCAACACAGCTGCTTACCAGAACTAATAGACAACTATAAAATAGATGGTCATAGAGCGCTGTGGGGAATAAGGTCTTCCTCTAAACCACAAGCCTCCTCCACTGGAGTCAACAAGAGTTGCATCACCAAGTATCACAATACCATTTAAACTCTTGCTAAAGCCGGCCATACACGGTAGGAATCTCGGCCAGTTCAGCAGGAACCGACTGAAATTTGAACCGTTAATGGGCAACCTGAATGTACCAAGTTGATTGATCAATCAACTTGGGTACATCCAGCCTGCCGGATTCACTTGCAATTATCGCAAGCAGCTGCTATAGCCACTTGCGATAATTACGGTCTGAAGGAAAGTCATCCCTGCTGGGAGAAGACAATTGCAGATTCCTCTGTCAGCACTGCCTGTGTTGATGGGGGAAGCATGGCTGCAGGAAAGAAATTTGCACCGTGAATGGCATGCCTAAGTTTGGATTCTTCAGAAGATTCCTGCCAACAGACATTTTACCATGCAAATGTCAGGAAAATCTTCTCTACCTCCTTCACAGAGAACTGTCCTGATGCAGCTTGTGAAAGGCCAGGCTGTCCTCAGATTCTTGGCTGGATCCTGCACTGAGCACAGACTGCTTGCCCCCCCCCCCCCCCCCCCCCAAAATTTGATTGATCAACTTCTGTCAAAGGGACATGTTGGAAAATATTTCTTGATCAGCTGCTGCAGTCAATCAGTTGCAGCGCCTGATCAGCTGATGATTTAGGTGCCGCTGTCAGAATACAGTCTCCAGTTAGGCCCCTTTCACACTTGTGCAACTTCAAAGTCACGCGATTTTGCCGCGATTCGCGGCCACGATTATTGACGTGATTTCACTGCGATTTCAAGGAAGTGTAAGTGGCATCAAAATCGGACCAAAGTAGGGCAGGGACTACTTTGAAGTCGGAACGACTTGAAGTCGTACTAATATGAATGGCTGTCATTGGAAATCATGGGGAACGACTTGTCATGCTACTTTGCAGTCCCAAATCGTGGGACAAGTCGTATAAGTGTGAAAGTGGCCTTAGGGGGATTTCTCCATCCACTGCTTGCTGTAGTATTTATTTTACTTATTTTTTCATTTGGTTTGCTGGGGGAATGAAAAAGAACTATCCATGTATGGCCAACATTCGTGATCGCAGCGCTGTTAAAAAGCGGTACCTTCTGGGAAGTAAAATCAGCTGATCAGCATACCGCACACACCGCAACCTTTTTACAGCAATTAAAGTTATGTGCAGGCACTTAGATTCTGCTATAAGACAGTTGGCTATAAATAGGTTTATACTAAGAAAGGTTTGTTTAACTATCTTCATGTTTCTTTCGGGAACATATACATTGCAGCCGGTTGCACACCCAAAATGAACAGGCAAACGTACTTTAAATTAACCACCTGCTGGGAGGCTGCCAAGAGCAACATCAAAGGAAGCTAAAGCGGTGTGTACTTCTAAACCGCTGCTTGGGAATCGCTACTATAGAAGACGCTTACCCCGGCAGCAGCACAGACTGTACATATACATAGTGCATTAGGCACAAGAAACCGACAGCAGATCTAATAATTGAAATGTGAAGCTGTGGTCCTGATATCTAGTCGGGTGCAGAGAAGAAAATGGAAGCTGACACTTGTCTGAATGTTTTGATTCACTATCATTATCATGCAATATATCGGCTCTTCAGCATCGGTCTGGCACTGCCCTTTCATGTTATGTACTAACAAAAAAAATACTAGGTGGAAGCTTTTGAGAAATATATAACTCCCAACTGTTCCTGATAGCAGGGACTTATCCCTGTTTTTGGAACTAAATTCCTTGCCCTGCAAAGTTGTCCCTCTTTTTGGTTTGACACATATCTATATAAAAAAAATACACACCAACCCCCCTCCCACCCCTACACAATTTCATAGGGAAGCATTGCAGAGGGTGTCAATGACCTGCTGGGTACTGGAGGGGAGGAGGTAGGGTTGTCTCCCGAGATTGCTTGGCATATAGACTGTCAGAAGTGACTCATACAGAGAGCAGAAAAAAAAAATCACACTAGCATTGGATTCAGGCAAGTACACACTATAAAAGGATATGCTTTGTTAATTTTTAATTTTAGAGGTTTACAACCACTTTCCAACCGCGCTATAGTTGAATGACGGCTAGTTCTAGGGAGGGCATTCACTGACATTCTCCCGTGCATCCAGAAGTGTCCATGATTACCACAGATTGGGGTAAAGGGCCAATCACAGCGGCTCTTTACCATGTGATCGCTCTTTCCAATGATGGAGCGATCACTTTGTCATGGCCGGTTCAGATCACTCCTCTCCTGACACCGATACAGCATGTGAGGAGAGGAGGGAGACACAGTGAGACAGCTGCATTTGGAGTACCATCACAGTGTCCTGCAGTGCCACTACAGTGCACATCAGTGCCATCAGTGAGTGCTCATCAGTGCCCAATTGTGCACCTGAGTGCCCATCAGTGAGTGCTCATCAGTGCGACCCTATCAGTGGATTCTCATCAGTGCCGTAAAAATGCGTAAAAAAAGGTGTTTTCTTTTTCTTTCTACATTTTCCAAAAACTTGTGGAAAAAAATTACATTAAAAGACTTATTATGCCTCATAGAACATACATTGGGGTGTTTGCTTTCCAAAATGGGGTCATTTTGTGGGCTTTTTTATTGTCCTGGTGCTCCAGGGCCTTCAAAATGTAATATGTAGTCAAGAAATTAGATGTGTAATTTATGTCCCTAGAACACCTAACGTTGCTCCCTGCACGTTGGACCTCTCTACGTAGCCAGGCTACTATGTAAAAGTCTCACATGTGGTATCGCCACACTCAGGAGGAGGAAAATGTGTTTGGAGGTGTAGTTGCAAGTATGCATATGCTGTGTGAGAGAAATAACCTGTTAATACGACAATTGTGTGAAGAAAAAAAATATCTTAATTTTGCAAAGAATTGTGGTTAAAAATTACAATTTGAAAAAACTCTTCATGCCTTTTTACTACCTTGGAATGTCTACTTTCAAAAAAGGGGTCATTTGGGGGGAATTTCACAAATAACATACCGTATATACTCGAGTATAGGCCGTCCCGAGTATAAGCTGAGGCCCCTAATTCACCACAAAAAATGGGAAAAATGCATTGACCCGTGTATAAGCCGAGGGTACAAAATGCAGCAGCTACTGTAAGTGGAAAAGAGGGTCAGCAATGCCCATCTGCAGCTGCCTGTCCCCTGTACAGACCCCCCCCCTGTGTCCCCATTGCAGCCTACCTGTGCCGATCTGCGGGGTCCTCTGTCATCCGTCCTGTGCCATCCGTCCTTGTGCCCTCCGTCCTGTGCCATCTGCCATCTGTCATCGGTCTTCGCTCTGTCCCCCCACAGCGTGTACGGCGCCATTCTAAAATTAAAAAGCAGCGCCTCCTCCTCGTCCGTGATAGGAGGAACGCTGTTTTCCCAGCAGTCAGTGTGCAGTGTTCCGCCTATCACGGACATTCTCTCATCCTCGTCCATGAGATGAGAATGACAGGACATCCGTGACAGGCGGAACACTGTACTGCTGGGAAAATTAGTGTCCGCCTATCACGGACGGGCGGGAGGAGGCGGCGCGGCTTTTGAAAACTGGCGTCTGTCTGCATGACACACTGTTCATGTAGGCAGACGGCGTTGACTCGAATATAAGCCGAGGGGGGGACTTTCAGCCCTAAAAAATGGGCTGAAAATCTCGGCTTATATTCGAGTATATACGGTACACTGTTTTTTTGTTATTTTTACCAAAGATATGTAGCAGTATAAATTTTGGCCAAAATGTATGAAGAAAAATGACTAATTTGCAAAATTTTATAACAAAGAAAAATGCATTTTTTTACAAAACGTTCAGTCTTTTTTATTTATAGCAATAAAAAAAAAAAAATAATAAAAAAATAAAACTGGTGATTAAATATCACCAAAAGAAAGCTCTATTTGTGTGAAAAAAGGACAAACATTTCACATGGGTACAGGTGTTGACTGAGTCATTTTTCTTAATTTGAAAGTTGAACATTGGCCTGGTTAGGAAGGGTGTATAAGTGTCCAGTGGGCAAGTGGTTAAGGGAGCCAACAAAGGGGCTTGCTAGCAGTGACAGAGTACTGGATGAATGCTCGAGGGTCAATAGCCCACTGGACAGTATTCCCACCTGCTGTATTCATGAGGATACATCTGTTGGTGAGGCCAGCTGTCTAGAAGTCCTTTCTCAACCTGTTTTTACCATCTTCAGATATCAAAGGCTACAAGCCTGGGGCAAAGGACAACGCTCAGAACAGCTGGCCCTGTTGGACGGGTCTTCAGTAATTCCAAATTGCGTGTGATTTGCTTGGACCCACCTCATGGGAGTATTCCAAGATTGAACGGAGGCTCTGATGTGTGTAAGAGAGAATAAATGTGTTATAACTTAGAGAATACCCCCTCTCCCATATCATTCCCTGCCACCCTCACTCCATCTCCTCTTTATGGACCCTATTTTCAATTATAGATAGAATGTAAGTACATACACTGCTGTGCAAACATTTTAGGCAGCTGTGTAAACATGCTGTAAAAAATGCTTTCAGAAATAGGAGTGTTAATAGTTTATTTTTAACAATTAACATAATGGAAAGTAAATGATCAGAAGAGGAATCCAAAGTAAATCACCATACTTTGCCTTCAAAACAGCATTAATTCTTCTGGGTAAACTTGCACAGTTTTTGAAGGAACTTGGCAGGTAGGTTGTTTCAAACATCTTGGAGAACTAACCACAGATCTTCTGTGGATGTAGGCTGCCTCAAATCCTTATATCTCTACTTATAATGCCATACAAACTGGATGACATTGAGATCAGATCAGCTCTGTGGGGGCCAAACCATGATTTCCTTTTTTTATGCTGAAGATAGTTCTTAAAGACATTGGATGTAGGTTTGGGGTTTGGGGCCAATCACACGCCTCCCAGATGACATGGCATGATGTATAAGTATCTGCTTTTATTTATCAGCATTGAGGACACAATTGATCCTGACCAAAGCTCCAACTCCATTTGTAGAAATGCAGCCCCAAACTTGCAAGGAACCTCCACCATGCTTCACTGTTGCTTGCAGACAATCATTATTGCCCTTCGGCGAACAAACTGACTCCTGCTATTGCCAAATATTTCACATTTTGACTCATTAGTATGAAGCACCTGCTTTCATTTTTCTGCATCCCAGTCCCTATGTTTTTGTGCATAGTTAAGTCACTTAGCCTTGTTTACATGTTGGTGGTATGGCTTCTTGGCTGCAATTCATCCATGAAGACCACGTCTGGCCAGACTTCTCCAGACAGTAGATGGGTGTACATGGGCCCCACTGGTTTCCACCAGTTCTGTGCTGATGGTACTGCTGGGCGTCTTCCAATGTCAAAGGGAAGTAAGCATGACGTGTCTTTCATATACTGCATTGATTCCTTGACCAACCACTGCCTCTGTGGTCCTCAGTTTTGCATTCTTTGTGCTTCAATAGAGCTTGAACGAAACATCTTGAGACCCCATAGAAGAAAATCTGTTTGTATCATCACAGAGTGGTGCCGTGGATACTAAATTGATACAAAAGTGCCATGTCCAAGTTATAATGGGATGCTAAAGAGAATTGTTGAGTTTTCATAATGCTGAGTGGTCCAGGAGCAGCGGATTTCTGATGTGGATGTTCACCAACACAGTGAACCTATATACTTACCTCACCATTTAAGGATACTAATGCAAGCTTCAGTCTATCCTTTATAACCTTAATTATTATGGAGGCTTTAAACTCGGCTAACTTGTCCGTATCCTAAATCTGCCACAATTTGCAATATTCACGAATCATTGCCTGGGGCATGGTGTACTTATCCTGTCTTGATTAGATTATCTGAATAATTGGTGATACATCCTCATGGTCTCCACTGCATCCTGGACATTTGTTTCATTTACATAATTGATACCTAATGAACTCCTATCTCGGTTAATACGATAACTTATGCCTAAACTCCTGAAGAAGCGGTCTGACGCGTAACATGTAGAGCTGAGCTACAGCACGCCACAAACATTCTACACCAAGCCTGTTGCAACTTTTTAATACATCATATAAACGTTTTGAGATGCATATACAGATTAACAATATTGGTGTGTTTGGTGGTGTTTTATATACCATCCAGGCATTCATGAATGGAAAATGTTTTTAGCAGTGTTAATTCTTTTAAAACACTTTTGAACTAAGAAATTACATTTTTATATATTTTGTCATTGTGGTGCCTACAAAGTCCAATTTCAACAATTCTCTTTAGCATCCCATCTTGAGACCCCAGTCTGCTTTGAAATCTATGCCCAGGAGAGGCCTGGCTAATGCAGTATAACTACCTTGTGTCTTGTTGCCATTCTCAGTCTTGCCATGGTGTATGACCTGTGACATAAAACGGTCTTCCACAACCTCTCCTTAGTAGCAGATTTGGGCTGTTCTTCACCAAGTTTTAGGTCTCCTACACAGCTGTTTCCATTTCAGGTAATGACTGTGTTTCAACCTACATATGAAATTGAAGATCATTGGCATTTGCTTGGTATAACTGGTTAATCATACACCTGAATCTAATCCTACAAAAATCACAGACTTTGCAAGTGTACAAAGTATGCAAGTATAAGAATTGATGCTGCTTTGAAGCCAAAGAGTAGTCACATCAACTATTGATTTGATTTTGATTTTTCTTCTGTTCACTCACTATGCATTTTGTAAAAATAAACACAATATATTTTTGAAAGCATTCTTACTTTACAGCATTTCTTCACACCTGCCTATAACTTTTGCTTAGTACTATAATTCCCTATTTGTAATTGGAATCTATGTATATCCGTTTGTAGGTAAACCCAACCCTTATTTTAGGATCCATCAGAATGAAAGCACCCCCGCACAGAGCACATTCTATTAAAATAGACATTTCTTTGACCTCTATATCAGTGTTTCTCAACTCCAGTCCTCAAGGCGCCCCAACAGGTTATGTTTTCAGGATTTCCCTCAGATGAAACAGCTGTGGTAATTACTAAGGGTCCTTTCACACGGGGCGGATCCGTATTGATCCGCCCCGTGAAGATCCGTTGCTCAGCGGGGATCACACAGCTGTTCCCCGCTGAGCCGACTGATGACAGGGCGGTCCCTGCACAGTGTGCAGGGACCGCCCTGCCAGTTCTCCGCTCTCCTCTATGGAGGATCGGATGAACAAGGACCGTCTGTCCGTGTTCATCCGATCCGCTCTGCAGACAGATGAAAAAATAGGATTTTCCTCCGTCTGCAGAACCGGACAATTGCGGAGGCGGACAATAGTGGGTGTCAGCGGATGCTCATCCGCTGACACCCGCTGCCCCATAGACATGCATGTATGTCCGTTTTTTCATCCAAAAACGGATGGATGAAAAACGGACATACGGTCCGCATGTGTGAAAGGGGCCTTAGGCAGTGAAACTGATCAAATCACCTGTGCAAAATAATGGAAAGCCTGAAAACATGACCTGTTGGGGCGCCTTGAGGACTGCTCTATATTTTTGCAATATAACAGGAAAGGCCTACACAAGATCTTTAATGGTGGGATCTCCAGACATTATTTTAATAAAAGTTGCATGCATAAAATATAAAAATTGCATTGCATTAAAATTTTAAAGCTTATATAAGAGTGTAGTATTTGTTTTTACTTATTTTAGACTATGTCGGCATGCCAGCAGGATCATTTAACACTATGGGGTCAATTTATAAAGGTTTTTTTTACACAAGAAAATATTGAAATTTCATTACATTAAAATGTTAAAGCTTATGAGAGTGTAGTATTCGATTTTACATATTTTAGCATACTGTATGTAGGCATGCCAGCAGGATCATTTAACACTATGGGGTCAATTTATAAAGGTTTTCACACAAGATTCCCACAGCCCCCCCACCCCAAGTCACATTTTTCTGAATGGATTCAAATGGAAAAATCCTGAGAAACATTTATAAATAGAAGCCCATATATACTGCAAGCTGAATCTCAGCTGGTGAATGCTGGTATTTGACAAGTAATCAAAAACCCTGTTTTTCCATGCCCCTCTAATGGACCAACATTGTGGTGCACAAGCAAATAAATAAAGTTAGAAACCAATCAGGCCCCTGTTAATGAACACCTTACTGTATGTTTGTACTAAATTATAACTGCCACTGTGAAATCTTTTCTTTCTTCTGTGCAGTCGGCCCTTTGTTTCACTGGCTGCTTTACAGGAAAACAGAGACTCTAAAGCAGAAATTATATCTATCCAGGGAGCCTCAACTCTGCCTCCTGACTTATCCAACTAATGGCTGGTCTCTTGTGTGCTATATAAATATTCATGCATTTAAAGAAAACAGCTGCCATTGCTAACCTTAAAAATGCTAATTGCCTCACGGGGTACTCAGCTCCACATATGTTGGGAGTGCCCCATAGTACACAAATTTAGTACACAAGGTCTTTACCTTATTCTCAACTGCCTTGGGTAAATCCCTTAGCCCTGAGCCATCCATTGCTCTTCTAAATCAAAGACCTCCGGTCCTCACAACTGCACAATTTAAACCTCTACTACAAATGACAACCTCGACTAAACAAACAATAGAATCGGCATGGCCCTCAATATCCATGAGGTCAAAAACCGTGCTACCCATGCCATGACTCATGGCAAAATAGAAGCAACTCTTCACAACCGCATTGCCACATACACGAGAATCTGGCAACCTTGGACAGATCGCTTCTTGTCGACTGAGTTTGGCGCCATTTTACTTGAACCTTAATGCCATAGTATTGCCCCTTCCTCTACAGCTAGTACCTCTGGTTGTCCCTGTACTTTCTTCCTCCTCCTCCCTTGCCACTCTCTCTCCTTTTACCACCAACTTTTGTGGACCTATGACTGATTCCCATCAATAATACGTTCCTCAGTTTCTATTTACAGTATTTGATTGCATATAGGCACTTTTGCTTGGATTCACGTGAATACATCATTAGGAGTCTACTCCTTATTCCCTGTTCTAGGTTATAAAAGCTGCTGTGTCAGCTGATCTGCCTATAATTTTTCAGCTTTCAAAAAAGCCTTTTGAACAGAAAAATGCTAATTATCTTGTTGTCTTTGACTTGTATACATTGAGTCACTGACCCTAAATTCATATATAGCAAATGAAGACAGAGTGTAGTCAGAACTCCTGATCTGCATATTCATTCCAGGTCAGTGTCTTAGAAAGTATTAAAGTTATTGGTTCAGCAAGACAGTCCAACAAATGGCATTTAACAGTGCAGGTTTCCCTTACTACTCCACACCAGTGCATAAAATAAGTGCAGCTGAAACGTCTGCAATATTAACTTTTTTCATTTTCAAGCCATGCACTTCAAATCGCAGTCCAGGTTTACAAAAGCTGGAAAAGTTTGATACAGTTTCCATATAACACTAATGAGCACCATTTAGAAGGTAACTATATGTCCTTACTGTAGCTATTCTGAAAAAAAATTAAAATAGGTGCTTTTATGAAATCACAAGGTGTTTATTATTCTCCCCTTTCTTCAGGATCTCTAAAACAAGTGCAGCTTTAGTCATTTTGAATGAATGCATACAAAAATATCTGAAAGGCGCAGATCCTGTCTGCTGTCAAAATCATGTGACCAAGCATGTCTCCTATCATGTTAGCAATGCTATGCATATAAAATTGCAGGCTCAGTGTGCAGTAAACACTCTGGTGTCCAGGAGATAGGGATATCCACTTTTTGTTATAAATAAGCCCTGCAGTAAGGCTTACAGATAACTTTAGGGCTGTTCAGTGAATATATACTGTAAGTACTAAATAAAAGCCTTTTATATTTGCCTGAAATAATTGGTGCTGGAAATGTCTTATGGGCATAAATTACCTATTTCCAAATTCATTTAAAACCTAAAAGTGAACACATCCAAAACCTAAATTCCGCTCTAGTATAGGTTTCTGGGGTATAAATTATCTGGACGGATTTCCACCCCATGCTCCAAGCCGTTCTTTATGTTCTGCTGCCCAGCACTCTCATAATGTAAATTTCCCTCTGTTCTTGGATGTGGCTTGCAGAGACCTAAATCTTTCTTGGACCAAGATGAACTGGTTTCTCGATGAGCCTCCTGAATGAATGCTTCCTCTTTCCCACAAAGAAGCTCTACTGAATATAAGTGTGTGCAGATTACTAGTAGTGTCGTGTAGAGTGCTATAGCAATATTTATAGCCCTTGTTTCAAGTTTATATGATGGTATTAGAAATAAAGTATTACTGTAAAATGATGCATAAATACTGTGGAATTTTCATTCTAAACATGAACAGAAACATAAGCCAGCTTAGTAATAAGTAGTGGAATTAAGTTCTATGATCAGACTGAAATATTGGCAGCAGCTACACCATTTGTTTGAATGACCTATGGTAAGATTAGAAATAAAATGCCCAGGAAAAGGACTTATTTATCAAAACAACATAAAGGACCGGTCCACCAAAAAGTAATATTTTATGTTGTAGGACGAACCTGGTTGGCTGAGTCAGCCCCTAACTTCTTATAGGTCTTGAATACTCCATTAGCAAGATTCCCTTGAAATCATACCCAACAGTTTTGTCCAACTGGGAATTTTTGATTATTGCAACCCACCTTTGTGGGGGTTGCAATCCAACACTGGGAGTTAGAACACCTTCCTATTAACCACAACAGGTGGACAGATCCTGGAACTCATCTTACCATTAGAGTCCTCAAAACATACAAGAAATTGTCGCGTCTGCTTGCATTGCCTTGTAGTAAACTATCCGACTAAAACACAAACAGGAAAATGACAATTGGGTAATCAAGGGTTAAATCAGAGGTGTAGCTATATTGGGGCAGTTATTTTGAAATTAACTTGGATAAATAATACCCTAATAACTCTGGATAGATCACTGCACAAAATGTTGGGAATTTGGTTTTGGATGGATTCCACTATGTGCTCATGAATGTACAGATATGTTAAAGTGTAACTAAACCCAGAACATGTATTCACTATATCTGGTCTCCCACAGTACACAGAACATGCAAATGCAATTTATTTTAGTAAATATAAACTGATAAATACCTTTTCTCATCAGCAGTACATAGCAGTCTTATCACTTCTATCAGTTCCTAGTAAAGCTTGGAGGATGCGTTTTTATTCTCCCCTGATCCTCTGTCTGGGCAGTGCTGATTGGCCCTGTGCTGATCACATGCACCCTCCCAAGATTAAAAAAAAAAAACTCTATCAATACGCACCAAAATGAGCATGTGCAGCTCGTCCCTGGCTCTGCAAATCTCATATTATTTTTTGGAAAGAGTGGAAGAAGAGGAGGAGGTCCAGAGAGACAGGATCAAACAACCTTTATACACGATGCAAAGGATAAACCCCTTGGTTCCACAATAAATAGAACAAGCACGCTTTACTGCATAAACAGACTGATTTTACTGTTATGGAGTTAGAAACCTGCCATAGAACACAAATGAGGTGGGTGAAAAAAATGTCCCCCAATGAGACACTGGGGTTGATTTACTAATACTGGAGAGTGTTTTTTTTTTTCAAAGCTTAATTGAACACACTGAAGTTAGAAGCGGATTGGCTACCATTCACAGCTACACCAGATTTTGCACCAGTTTTAGTAAATCAACCCCATTGCGTTCTGACAGCGGACTCTCTGCTGCTAGAATACACTGATCAGCAACTGCAGCAGCTGATCAACAAAAGTTTTCCAACATTCCCATTCAACAGAAGTCAATCTAATGAGCGGCTTCTGTCACAGACACATACAATCATCAGACTTTAAAAATTATTTTTAAACATTTAAAAACACAAAAACGACTAAATCAAAAAACTTATTGTGACCACTACTGCTGACGATATAGGAACCACGCATAATAGAGGAAACACATCCATTTTATTCTGATTCTGCGGATGTGACATGAATCAAACTGAGACAGAAGTACAGTTAAATCACACTTGTTTAATAATAAAAAAAGGTAAACAGAGTAAACATAGTCAAACCATAGCCAGAGTTCAGGAACCGGAACGGATAGTCAGACAAGCCAAAACGTCAGGGAGCCAGGGATGAGTGTAGTAGAACAGCAAGCAGGATCTGGAGCCAGAAGGAATGTCAGCCAAGCACGTCTTTAACAGGAACACAGGAAAGCGTCTCTAGAGATGTGACCAAGGCAAAGGCAGAGATCATCTGGACTGGGCAGCTTAAAGCGGTAGTAAAGCAATTTTTTTAACTTTTTTTTTGTAAAAAGAATATGTCTTAAACCTGTACGGTTTAGGAGATATTCCCCTTGCAATGAGCCGCTGAGTTCAGCGGTGCGTGCGCTTCGGGGATTCTCGGCTGAAAGTCCGGCAGACCCTGGACCTTGCCTGAAAGAAGTCTCCCGCGCGCATGCGTGGGAGTGATGACATTGTAGCTCTGGCCACTCACAGCGCCTGAGCCGCGATACCCGGAAGACACGCTGGGGGAAAATGTCAGCTCCCTCGGCGTGGACCGTGTGAGATACCGATGTCTCGTTCTAAGGTAAGTATTTCATAATGAGCTAGTATGTGGTGCATACTAGCTCATTATGCCTTTTTCCCTTACAGGTGTAGAAAAAGTCAGCGGGTTTACTACCGCTTTAAGAAGGCAGGACTGACAAGCAGGATATCATCAACAGGTGAGTCACTGTGGAGAGATAGGAGCTGGCAAATAGCCAACAGCTGAGTGGCCAGCTTTGATTAGGAATGGCTGAGCCCAGCCCTGACACAGGACTATCATTAATAACACATTCTTTTGCATTGGGAACAAGGTTTCATGTTTACCAACCCAGTATGGTCACAGTTTGTAGCACAGACTTTGTAGCAGTCAAATAATGTCTTTCATGTTTGTTGTGAGGAAGTGTGTGTTAGCTACCAAGTACTTTGAGACAGGCATAACCCAAGGTTGAACTCCCATAACCACAAAATTGTATCAGAAGGAACATCTGGGAGCTGCCTGAACAGACTGATAGATAAAAGCAGCCATGTCATCATAAATTAACATTTTGTTACAGGAGGATACATCAAAATATCAACTTAGATATTTCTTCTGCAAATTCTTTGTGATGTTAATAACACGTTTCTCCCTAATGGCCCTAACATTGATAGAAAATTGTGACGGTGTCAAGGTTTGAGGTGAGTAATTAATAATTTAAGGCCATTTTGAGGGGATTCTAGTCTTCAGGCAGCCACATGTGAATTTCATAACTTAGAAAAACTGGTAAGTATACAGGGGCGAGAAATCTACTTCCCCACAAAGAAATGAAGGGTCTATAATTGTTTACAAACACTTTTTCATAGGTGTATTTTAAATGATAGAGACAGATTTGCACGAGTATATACAACAAATGCTCCAAAAATCCGATACCTGTTGTAAAATTGTAGCACAGGTGATCGGTTACGGCGGAGGGGGCAGTTACAAATAGCCTTTCAATAAAGCAGCTGACAGCCAATTATAAATTGAAAGTTGCTTGTAGTTCACCCCTGACAGTCCCCTATGTGTGTTGCTCCCTCTCTCCAGTGTCCTCCTCCCTCCCTCCGGTGTCCTCCTCCCTCTTTCCATCTCCTCCTCCGGGTCCCCCTCCGCCCCCCCCCCCCCCGCCGAAGGAGGGAGAGCAGAGGAAGGAAGTATTTGATGGCTCCCTACCAACCAACAATAATTCTGGCTCCCCTCTGTCTCCTCTCCATTCATCTCCAGTGCACTGGCTACTGTGGAATCTGTGTCCTCAGTCCCTTTCCCTATCTCAAAGTATCAGGGGGGGGGGATATCTGATCATGCCGATGGTACACAGATTAAAAGTCCTGTCATCATTTGTCAAGAAGGTGCTCCTAACCTAACAACTCAATCTCAGTTTATGTGTATAAAAGACACCTGTCCACAGGGATGAATCTTTCTATGCTTCCCCTGATTCAAACCTCACCATCATGGGCAAAAAGACCAAAAAGAGCTGTCAAAGGGGTCTACATCAGGGTTACAAGATTGTAGACCCCTGCACACAGACTGGCTGGAATGGGTCTACAAGACCATCAGCAAGAAGCTTAGGGACAAGATTGTAGACCTGCACAAGGCTGGAATGGGCTACAAGACCATCAGCAAGAAGTTGGGTGAGAGGGAGATAACTGTTGGATCGATTATTCACAAATGGAAAAAAAACAAAATGACCATCAATCGCCCTCGGTCTTGAGCTCCATGCAAGATTTTGCTTCATGAGGTAAGAATGATCATGAGTAAAGTGAGGGATCAGCCCAGAATTACATGGGAGGTGCTCGTGAATGATCTCAAGGCAGTTGGGACCACAGTCACCAAACAAACCATTAGTAACACAATACGCTGCTATGGACTAAAATTTTGCAGCGCCCGCAAGGTCCCCCCCTCAAGAAAGCACATGTACAGACCCATCTTAAGTTTGCCAATAAACATCTAAATGATTCAGAGAAGAATTGGGAGAAAGTGCTGAGGTCAGATGAGACCAAAATTGAGCTCTTTGGTAACTCAACTCGCCTTGTTTGGAGGAAGAAAAAAATGCTGACTATGACCCTAAGAACACCATCCCTACCGTCAGGCGCGGAGATGGAAACCTTATTCTTTGGGTTTCTCTGCTAAAGGTAGAGGACAACTTTGCCACTTTGAGGGGCCAATGGACGGGGCCATGTATTGTAAAATCTTGGATGAGAACCTTCTTCCCTCAACCAGAACACTGAAGATGGGTCGTGGATGGGTCTTCCAGCATGACAATAACCCAAAACATACCGCCAAGGCAACAAAGGAGTGGCTCAAGAAGAAGCACATTAAGGTCATGGAGTGGCCTAGTCAGTCTCCAGACCTTAATCCTATAGAAAATGTATGGAGGGAGCTGAAACTTCGAGTTGCCAAACGACAGCCAAGAAACCTTAAGGATTTACGCCTGGTTCACACCTATGCATTTTTAGGGTCAGATTTGCACTACAGTCCATTTAACCGCTTCCCGACCGCCTCCTGCACATATACGTCGGCAGAATGGCACGGCTAGGCAAAATCACGTATATATACGTCCCCTTTAATTGCCTAGCCGTGGGGTCGCGTGCGCGCGCCTCCGGCGGCGCGCTCGCGACCCGGTCGGGAGCTCCGTGACCACGGCACCAGCGGACACGATCGCCGCTGGTGTCCCGTGATCGGGTCACAGAACTGAAAAAGGGGGATTCCTACACTGCCTGTCACTGATTGGCTGTTCCTTGTCATCGGGAACGCCGATCAGTGATGTCAGACGTCAGCCACGCCCCCTACTGTAAAAAAAAAACACACACGTCACACTAACTCCCGCCCCCCTAGTGGTTAACTCCTTCACTGCCACTGTCATTTACATAGGATTCAGTGCATTTAAATAGCACTGATTTCTGTATAAATGACAATGGTCCCAAAAATGTGTCAAAAATGTCCGATGTGTCCGCCATAATGTCGCAGTCACAATAAAAATCGCTGATCGCCGCCATTACTAGTAAAAAAAAAAATATTAATAAAAATGCTATAAAACTATCCCCTATTTTGTAAACGCTATAACTTTTGCGAAAACCAATCAATAATCGCTAATTGCGATTTTTTTTAACAAAAATATGTAGAAGAATACGTATCGACCTAAACTGAGGAAAAAAAAATGTTTTTTTATATATTTTTTGGGGGTATTTATTATAGCAAAAAGTAAAAAATATTGATTTTTTTTCAAAATTGTCGCTCTATTTTTGTTTATAGCGCAAAAAATAAAAACCGCAGGGGCGCTCAAATACCACCAAAAGAAAGCTCTATTTGTGGGAAAAAAAAGGACGCCAATTTTGTTTGGGAGCCACGTCGCACGACCGTGCAATTGTCAGTTAAAGCGTCCCAGTGCCGAATCTCAAAAAGCGGCCTGGTCCTTTGGCTGCAAATTGGTCCGGGGCTGAAGTGGTTAACATGGTTTCCTATGGAACACGTTCTGTAGTGCAAATCTGCAAAATGCAAAAATTACTGAAATTGCATAGGTGTAAACCAGTCCTTAGAGAAGATCTGTAAATCCCTCCTAAAATATGTGCAAACCTGGTAACTAACTACAAGAAATGTCTTACCTTTGTGCTTGCCAACAAGGGTTTATTCACCAGGTACAAAGTCATGTTGTGCTTGGGGGATCAAATACTTATTTTACTCACTGAACTGCAACTCAATTTATAACATTTGTATCATGTGTTTTTTCGGGATTTTTGTTTGATATTCTGTCTCTATCATTTAAAATACATCTATGATAAAAATTATAGACCCTTCATTTCTTTGTAAGTGGGCAAACTTACAAAATCTTCAGGGGGATCAAAAAATTATTTTCCCCACTGTACACATGAAGCTGTGCACCCCGTTATAAAGAATCTATGGTGAAATAATGTAAAATTATATATGATGTGACAGTGCAAGGCCCTGCCACTGTAAAAAAGGTAAGAGCAAATTACAGGATTTGCATTAAGGCCTAATTGCGAGGTTCCAGACTATCGTTTCTGAGCAGAGAAAACTGTGTTTTTGGATTTCTCTAGATTCTGTATTCCCAATTTGGGGCGTGGAGCTTCAATCCTGTGTCCAGATTTTACTTGGTGCCTTGCAGCATGTGTAAGTACACAGGTGTGCAGGGTTATATATTCAAGTCTGAGGATAGGTGAAGGTTCCCAGTTTGGAGACAACTCCCATTTTGGAGACAGAAGGTCTCAACCAGGGGTCAGAGGTACCCCAGCCAGAAGGTCTCGTTCCAGGAGTCAGATGGGCTCCTATTGCGGTGTCAAGAGAACCTCTATCCAGAGGCCAGAAGTGGGCCATGCAGCAGGGCAGTGTGACTAGAGGCTAAGCGGGTCAAGTGAACCATAAGAGCTGGGCAACACAGTCACAGGCACTGGTAAGAGGAGCAGTGGTACTGCTGACAAGGGAGCCAGGTTGCTTGGCATTTTCAGTTGACTAATCATGTTGATGTGGAAGAACCCTTGCATGGGCAACTGATAGTTATGTGAACTTACTGTTTTGCTCAACAAAAGGGAGCCCTAAAATACAGTTTGGACTGGCACAACTCATTGGGAAAAATTACTTGTCACATGAGTGTAATCACACCAATACCACAATGTTTTATATTCATGTTACCAGACGTGTTACTTTCACTGATGTATTAGAAATACTGTATATGTTCAAAAAGGAAAGTGAACATTCCAATAGATCACAAATAGGGTAGCAATCACTGTACAAAATGATAAAACCTAATGTAAAACTCTATGAAAATGCATATGAAGCCTTACATCAAACTGTAAAATATCTAAGGTATAATAATATAATCAAATCTATAGCTATAGTATATCAGGGCTTGACAAATTTTCTTTGAATCTTAGAGCCAGCTAAAAAAGTTAGGAGCCATTTTTTTCGAAATCGGCTGCCCGGAATAGAAAGAGAAAAAAAAAAAAGCAAGAGAGAAAGAGAAAAAAAAAGAGAGAAAGAGAGAAAAAAATTTGAGTTATGCTGCGTACACACGTGCAGACTTTTGCCGGCGGACTTAGTCCAGCGGACAATCCGCCGGACTTTCCAGCTGGGTCTGCCGGACTTTCCGAGCGTGTGGACTTGCCCACACACGCACGGACTTCTCCGGCGGATTATCCGCGGGGCTTTTGAAAATGAACGGACTTGCCCACACACGGAGCAGTCCGTTCATTTCGAACGTAACTTCAGGTACGTAGCTAGCGTAGGCAGTAAATGACGGCGCGCTAGCTCCGTCACCTGGCATGGATTTAAAGGGAATCCCCACGCCGAAAAACGGCGTGGGGGTCCCCCCAAATCCATCTCAGACCCTTATCCGAGCACGCAGCCTGGCAGGCCAGGAAAGGGGTGGGGACGAGCGAGCGCCCCCCTCTCCTGAGCCGTACCAGGCCGCATGCCCTCAACATGGGGGGTGCCCTGGGGAAAGGGGGGCCGTGTGGCCCCCCACCCCAAAGCACCTTGTCCCCATGTTGATGAGGACAAGGGCCTCTTCCCGACAACCCTGGCCGTTGGTTGTCGGGGTCTGCGGGTGGGGGCTTATCGGAATCTGGGAGCCCCCTTTAATAAGGGGGCCACCAGATACCGGCCCCCCACCCTATGTGAATGAGTATGGGGTACGATGTACCCCTACCCATTCACCTAAGGTGTAAAATGTAAAGTAAAGAAACACCCACACTTTTAAAAAAATAGTTTATTGCACTGCTCCGGGGGTCTTCTTCCGTCTTGGGGGTCTTCTCGCCGGACTCCCCCGCCATTTACCAAGCTCTTTTACCGAGCGGGGAAGTCCGGCTACCTTCTTCGTCGTCGCCGTCGTCTGGGGGTCTCGATCCGCCTTCGGGGGTCTTCCGGGGGTCTCTTCTGTTCTTGCGGCGGTCGTCGTCTTCTGCGCCGCCGGCGCCTTCTTCTTCTTGTTCTTCTTGTCCTTCTTCTTGTTCTTCTTCTTGTTCCGATGTTGACCCGTCGCTGTCTCTGCCCGGAATGGCAGAGCCGCGCTGCGCTGGGACTTATATAGGGACATGGGGACAGGGTCACATGCTCATGTCACATGGTGACCCCGCCCCCTTGTGATGTCACAGTCCCGGAGGATGCTGGGACTGTGACATCACAAGGGGGCGGGGTCACCATGTGACATGAGCATGTGACCCTGTCCCCATGTCCCTATATAAGTCCCAGCGCAGCGCGGCTCTGCCATTCCGGGCAGAGAGAGCATCGGGTCAGCATCGGAAGAAGAAGAAGAACAAGAAGAAGGACAAGAAGAAGAAGAAGGCGGCGGCGGCGCGGAAGACGACGACCGCCGCAAGAACAGAAGAGACCCCAGAAGAGACCTCACCTTAGGTGAATGGGTAGGGGTACATCGTACCCCATACTCATTCACATAGGGTGGGGGGCCGGGATCTGAGGGCCCCCTTATAAAGGGGGCTCTCAGATTCCGATAAGCCCCCCGCCCGCAGACCCCGACAACCAACGGCCAGGGTTGTCGGGAAGAGGCCCTTGTCCTCATCAACATGGGGACAAGGTGCTTTGGGGTGGGGGGGCCGCACGGCCCCCCTTTCCCCAGGGCACCCCCCATGTTGAGGGCACGCGGCCTGGTACGGCTCAGGAGGGGGGGGGGCGCTCGTTCGTCCCCACCCCTTTCCTGGCCTGCCAGGCTGCGTGCTCGGATAAGGGTCTGACATGGATTTGGGGGGAACCCCCACGCCGTTTTTCGGCGTGGGGAGTCCCTTTAAATCCATGCCAGCATACGGAGCTAGCGCGGCGGCATTTACTGCCTACGCTAGCTACGTAACCTGAAGTCACGTGCTAAATGAACAGACTTGCCGATGAGCGGCAAGTCCGTTCATTTTCAAAAGTCCCGCGGACTTGCCTACTAACGGCGGGATTGTCCGCCGGACTGCCAAGTCCAGCGGATAATTTTAAAAACCAAACTTAAAACTTTGGTCTGCCGGACTTTGGCGCCAAAAAGTCCGCCGGCGCCCACACACGAGGGGATTATCCGCTGGACTTCAGTCCAGAGGATAATCCCGCGGGATTGTCCCTTCGTGTGTACGCGGCCTTACACTTACCCTTATATTGAATTTGGGGGGACCCCCACGCTTTTTTTTTTAAAAAAAATTATTTTTTATCAATGACTTTTTTTTATGAATGACTTTCAATGAATGACTGTTCTCTGTGTTACGGGATCCGTCAATTCACATTAGCCGCGAGTGATTTTAAATAGCTTTCTTTCCTGCAAAAATGACACTTTTTGCAGGGACAGTTCTAAGCACAGGAAACATGCGCCCCTTTACATGCATACTATAGACACCCCCAGGTATGAAATTTAAAGGAATATTACACTTTTATTGTTTCAATTTAAGCATTATTAAAATCACTGCTCCTGAAAAACTGCCGTTTTTTAAAAAAAAATTTGCATTGATACATGTCCCCTGGGGCAGGACCCAGGTCCCCAAACACACTTTTTATGACAATAACATGCATATTAGCCTTTAAAATTAGCACTTTGATTTCGAACGTTCGCATCCATTATAACTAATAGGGTTCTAAAAGCTCGCACGGACTTTAGGTCCGTTCACGGGTTCGAACGGGGGGGGGGGGGTGTTCGGCTCATCCCTATTCTGTAGTGCAAATCTGCAAAATGCAAAAATTACTGAAATTGCATAGGTGTAAACCAGGCCTTAGAGAAGATCTGTAAAGAAGAGTGGACCAAAATCCCTCCTAAAATATGTGCAAACCTGGTAACTAACTACAAGAAATGTCTTACCTTTGTGCTTGCCAACAAGGGTTTATTCACCAGGTACAAAGTCATGTTGTGCTTGGGGGAATCAAATACTTATTTTACTCACTGAACTGCAACTCAATTTATAACATTTGTATCATGTGTTTTTTCTGGATTTTTGTTTGATATTCTGTCTCTATCATTTAAAATACATCTATGATAAAAATTATAGACCCTTCATTTCTTTGTAAGTGGGCAAACTTACAAAATCTTCAGGGGATCAAATAATTATTTTCCCCACTGTACATATGAAGCTGTGCACCCTGTTATAAAGAATCTATGGTGAAATAATGTAAAATTATATATGATGTGACAGTGCAAGGCCCTGCCACTGTAAAAAAGGTAAGAGCAAATGACAGGATTTGCAGGTCCTGAGCTACTAGCCAGGCCTTAAGAGTTACTCGACACCTGTTACCTCTACCTCCAACGCTTCCTGCAGTACACCTCTACCTCCAACGCCTCCCGCAGTACACCTCTACCTCCAACGCCTCCCGCAGTACACCTCTACCTGCATCACTGTACACCTCTACCTTCAACGCTTCCTCCAATGCCTCCCCTCTCCATCACACCTATGTCTCCAATCCCTTCTCCCCTAGCACACCTCTATACCTACAATCCCTCTTCTTAGTATGTCTCTGCCTCCAATGCCCCCCCCAGCAAACCCCCCTTTCTATCATGCCTATGACTCCAATTCAGCCCCCACCGCCCCAATCCATTATACCTATGACTCCAATTCTGCCCCCCCCCCCTCCCCCCATTCTATCATACCTCTGACTCCAATTCCGCCCCCCCCGCCCCCCCCCATTCTATCATACCTATGCCTCCAATTCCGCCCCCCTCCCCCCATTCTGTCATACCTATGACTCCAATTCCGCCCCCCCCTCCCCCCATTCTGTCATACCTATGACTCAATTCCCACCCCCCCTCCCCCCATTCTATAATACTTATGACTCCAATTCCCGCCCCCCCCCCATTCTATCATATTGTATGATAGATTGGGGGGAGGGGGGGCGGAATTGGAGGCATAGGTATGATAGAATGGGGGGAGGGGGGCAGAATTGGAGGCATAGGTATGATAGAATGGGGGGGCGGAATTGGAGGCATAGGTATGATAGAATGGGGGGAGGGGGCGGATCTGGAGGCATAGGTATAATGGATTGGGGGCTGGGGGGGCTGAATTGGAGTCATAGGTATGATAGAATGGGGGGAGGGGGGCAGAATTGAAGGCATAGGTATAATGGATTGGGGGCGGGGATGATTCAGACCTATGCCTCCAATTAACCCCCCCCCCCATGCAGCATTCACAGAGTGTCACATTATTAAAATACCTTTGTCCTGCAGCCAGGGGGTCAGGCATCAGTGCATTCCTCGGATGTGTGGGAGGTGGAGAGGGGCAGTCCTAAGCGGCGCTAGCTGGTGCATTTATTTTCAAAAATCTGCTGCTAGCCTGTGCGGGACAGAGATGTGGAGAGGGGCGGCGCAATATGTGGACGGTGGAGAGGGGCGGCGCTGGCTGGCACACTTCCTTGCAAAGCTCTGCTTTGCTGCTATCCTGTGCAGGACAGAGATGTGTGTGGGAGGTGTAGAGGGGCGGTCTCGAGCGGTAACGTGTGGACGGTGGAGAGGGGCGGCGCTGGCTCCCGCAGTATTAGCCTGCACTGTGTGTGTATGGGGGGTGGAGAGGGGCGGCGCTGGCTCCCGCAGTATTAGCCTGTACAGTGTGTGTATGGGGTGGAGAGGGGCGGTGCTGGCTCCCGCAGTATTAGCCTGTACAGTGTGTGTATGGGGGGTGGAGAGGGGCGGCGCTGGCTCCCGCAGTACTAGCCTGTACAGTGCGGGGATGTGTCGGGGGTCGAGAGGGGTGGCGCTGGCTGACTTTTTTTTATTGCAAAGCTCGCGCTGCGAGCCAGTGTGCGGGGCAGAGATGTGTGGTCTCAGGCAGCTGCATAGTGAACTGGCTGCACTGCGAGTGTGTGCGGCGGGGGACTGGATACATACCCGATGCAGCACAGCCCTTTCCATACTCGCACTGATGATAAATTCACTCGCCAAATGCGAGCAGGCGAGTGCAATTTTTGAGGCCTGGTTATATATTCAAGTCTGAGGATAGGTCAAGGTTCCCAGTTTGGAGACAGCTCCCATTTTGGAGACAGAAGGTCTCAAGCAGGGGTCAGAGGTACCCCAGCCAGAAGGTCTCGTTCCAGGAGTCAAATGGGCTCCTATTGCGGTGTCAAGAGAACCCCTATTCAGAGGCCAGAAGTGGGCCATGCAGCAGGGCGGGGTGACTAGAGGCTAAGCGGGTCAAGTGAACAGGCACTGGTAAGAGGAGCAGTGGTACTGCTGACAAGGGAGCCAGGTGGCTTTGCATTTTCAGTTGACTAATCATGTTGATGTGGAAGAACCCTTGCATGGGCAACTGATAGTTATGTGAACTTACTGTTTTGCTCAAAAAAAGGGAGCCCTAAAATACAGTTTGGACTGGCACAATTCATTGGGAAAAATGACTTGTCACATGAGTGTAATCACACCAATACCACAATGTTTTATTTTCATGTTACCAGACGTGTTACACTTACCGCTAACGTCTTTTCCAGTAGTCTTTCAGGGCAGGCACTATGAGAGACCTTGGCTCCTCCTCTTCCTTTGGAAACACTGCGCCAGCCCCTATAAATTTTCACCTCCCCCTGCCAGCCTCAGTTTTTTCAAGAGCACCTCCGGTCAGCTGAAGAGACACAAGAACACATTAATAACATACCATCACACATTACTATTGTGTCTGCGTTTAGGTCTTCCTCAAGACCCCCCAAAAACTATTTGGGTGGGTAACTAGGGCTGTCCTGAAAGACTACTGGAAAAGATGTTACCGGTAAGCGTAACTCTAATTTTCACTCCCAGTCTTTCAGGACAGCTACTATAGGAGGATAGGCGAGGACTTACCACTTAGGGTGGGACAACGGCTTGCAGAACCTTTCGCCCAAAGGCCTGCTCATTTGCCGATACCAGGTCCACTCTGTAATGCTTCACAAAGGTGGTAAAACTGGACCACATTGCTGCCTTGCAAATTTGCTCTGGCGTTGCTCCAGCTCTTTCCGCGTGCAAAGCTGCCATAGCCCTAGTAGAGTGTGCTTTAATTCCCATAGGAGCCTCTTTTCCTGCCACTTTGTAGGCCTGGTTAATGGCTACCTTGAGCCATCTGGCAATGGTGCGTCGAGATGCCTTCTGCCCCTTTCTTGCTACACCAAACAAAATAAACAGAGTCTGACTTTCTAAAAGTCTTCGTCAGCTCTAAATAACGTAGGATACATCTCCTTACGTCTAAAGGTATGAAACCTAAATTCCCTTTCACTTGAGGGATTAGGGCAAAAAGTGGGCAGAATTACCTCCTGGCTTCTATGGTATTTTGAAGCCACCTTCGGTAAAAAAAGCCGGATCTGTCTTAAAAACGACCCAATCCGAAAAAATAACACAAAAGGGGGGTCTAACTGAAAGAGCCTCTATCTCGCTGACCCTCCTAGCAGTAGTCACTGCCACCAAAAAAACAGTTTTGAAAGTTAAGTCCTTTAGAGCACAATTTTCTAAAGGCTCAAATGGAGGCTCTGTTAGGGCCTGAAAGACCAGGTATAGGTCCCACTTAGGGAAGGGTGGATCCTGCAAAGGTCTCTGTCTTGCTAGACCTTTGAAAAATCTGACCACCCAGGGGTTGGTGGCCAGTGATTTCTCCAAATATGTACTGAATGCTGAAACTTAGCTTTTAAGGGTACTGGTGGCTAGCCCCTTATCTGCCCTGCATTGCAAAAACTCCAAGACTGCTATAGGGCTCTGCACCTTAAAGGAGTTCTCTAAACACCACTCCCTAAAGCTCCCCCAAACTCTTTGGTAGATTTGGCGTGTCTCCTCCTTCTTACTATTGAGGAGGGTGGCTAACAGTTGTTCATAAAAACCCTTGGTTTTTAGTATTTCCTCTTCAGAAGCCAAACCGTTAAGTTCCAGCGGTGTACCTGGGGACAGAGTACTGGGGCCACTGTGAAAACCTTTTGGTAGATTTGGCACGTCTCCTCCATACTATTGAGAAGGGTGGCTACCAGTTGTTCATAAAAACCCTTGGTTTTTAGTATTTCCTCTTCAGAAGCCAGGCCGCTAAGTTGCAGCAGTGTACCTGGGGACAGAACTGGGCCCTGTGAGAGGAGATCCTTTCGAAGCAGAAGGAACCAGGGGGGTTCCACTGCCAACTGCCTGAGGATCAAAAACCAAGCCCTTTTGGGCCAGTGTAGGGCCACTAAGATTAGAGAGGTGTTTTCTAACTGAAATTTTCTTAGTACAGCCGGTGGGAAGGCGTAGCAAGTCTTGAAGTGCCAGTTCTGTGTTAACGCATCTACCCCTAGATCGCTTTCCCATCTGTTTAGTGAGAAGAAACACGGGGTCTTTGCGTTGCTCCTTGAACTAAATGGGTCCACCTCTGGGGAGCACTGAGCGAAAACCTCCTGGTTGAGGACCCAAATCACCTTCTCTTAGCTGCCACCGGCTGAGGAAGTCCGCCACTACATTCTCTTCCCCCTTTAGGAACACTGCTGAAAAGGGAAAGTGCGTTGGCTTCTACCCAGCTCAGGATCTCTGTTGCTAAGCCCAACAGGACTCCTCGTGCCGCCCTGCTTGTTTATATAAGCAACGACCGAGGAGTTGTCTGAACGCACCTGGATATGTTGGCCCAGGAGCTCCCCTCTGTAGGAGTGCCAATCCGACCGCTTTTAGTTCTTTCCAGTTGGATGACCTCAAGTTCCTTTCTTCCACGTCCCCTGTGACGGCCGAGATCCCAAGTGTGCTCCCCAGCCTCTGCCGCTTGCATCTGGACACTGGAATGAGCCACAAGCACCCCTGTGACAGATTTATCTGCTTCCTCCACCACCAGAGGGATCTTTTTACCCAAGGAGCAACTGAAATTAAGGTGTCTAATGACTCCTGGCTGTGATCCCACACTTTTAGAAAAAAGGCTTGCAGGGGACAGAAATGTAGGCCTGCCCATTGGACCGCTGGGATGGCAGAGGTCACTAACCCCAGGGTTGACATGACTGCTCTTATTGATACCTGCTGGTTGCTTTGGAGGGATGCTACTGCTCTGTCCACCTTCAGTATCTTCTCTGCTGGGAGGAAAACTCTCAGCCGTGTTGAGTCCAGCAGGTACCCCAGATAGGAAATACGCTGAGCTGGAATTAAACTGGACTTTTCCAGATTCAGCAGCCACCCTAGTCCTGTCAGGGTTTCATTTGGTAGTTTCAGATCCCTTATTAGCTGCTCTGGAGATACTGCAAAGATGAGTAAATCGTCCAAGTATGCAATAATTGATACTCCCCTGAGTTGCAGAAAAGCCATGGCTTCTGCCATGACCTTTGTAAATACACGGGGTGACGAGCATAGGCCGAATGGCAGTGCCTGAAACTGCAGATGAGTGGTTTCCTCCTCTAACTTCACAGCCAGGTGCAGGAATTTTTGAAAAGCTTCTGCAATGGGGACCTGGAGGTAAGCGTCTTTCAAAGCCAATGACACCATATAACAGTCCTGGGGTAGTAACGCCCTGACTGTGAACATGAATTTCATCCGGAACATTTTGTAGGTAAATTGATCTGTTTAGGGGTTTCAGGTTTAGGATTAATCTGTAACTTCCTGAAGGCTTCTTCACCACGAAAACGTGTGAATAGAAGCCCGCCCCTTCCTCCCCTTTTGGAACCCTGCAAAACACATTCTGTTGATCTACTTCCCTTAATGCCCCCAGGAGGGCCTCTGCCTTTTTGTCGCACATCTGTGGAGAAGCGTGACTAGGCTTCGACGTGGAGGGGGCTCTGTAACTTTAGGCAGTACCCCCTCCTTACGATCCCCAGGATAAAATTGGTTGGGGGGAAATTGCTTCCCATTGTGGAAGGAAGGCCCCCAGTCTTCCTTCCACTGTTACCAGTAGGTCATTGTTTTTTTCAGGGCTGCTCAGGAGGGCGAAAAATCGCCCCTCCTTTGCCCTTACCCCTTTGGGCCCAAGTCTTCTCCCTCTTGGTCTGAGAATGCCTTTTTCTTATCGGCTGTGTGGTCTAATACCGTTTCCAGACCTGGGCCGAGCAGAACTCCAGTCAGCAGAATGTCACATAATTTAACCTTAGAGGCATTGTCGCCTGGCCATGTTTTGAGCCAGAGGGCCCTTCTAGCCGAGTTGGCTAGTGCAGTGGTCCTGGCTGACATGCGCACCGACTCGCTATATATGCTCCCCCTCGCAATATAGTTGGAAATGATGACAAAATGGTCTCTTTAGCCGTACTTACCTCGATGTGGGCTTGAATCTGCATAAACCAGTGCTCGAGGTTACGAGCCACCACTGTGACCGCCATCTCTGGTTTTAGATTACCCAGAGTTGATTCACAGGTATTTTTTAGAAGGGAATCTATTCTCTTGTCCATGGTGTCTGTCAGAGCCCCCAAATCCTCGAAGGCCAGATCTGTGTGTCTGGAAACCTGTGAGAAGGCTGTGTCCAGTTTGGGGTTTTTGTTCCAGACTGACGCTGGGTAATCCGAAAAGGGGAAACTTCTTTTCAGGGACCTGTAAAAAAAAAAAAAAAAGGGTTTCCGCTCAGGATCCTGCCAATCCTTTTTAATTGTCTCTACCAGGACCTCGTGAACTGGGAAGACTTTTTTTTCTGTTCTCCCAAGCCCTTATACATCTGGTCGTGGAGAGACAGGGGTCTCTTGTCTGCCTGAATACCCAGTGTGGTATAGACTGCCCCTAAAAGGTCCTCTACCTCATCAGGGGACAGTCTGTATCTTGAGGTAGCACTGTCTGGTTCCTCCCTAGCCTCCTCTCTGGAAGCCCCCGCAGTTTCTTCTGCCGAAGCAGTGGCCATAGGTTGGGAAGATGCAGAGCCCTGTGCAACAGGCGGGGTTGTACTCTGATGCAGGTGAGGGATTAGCGGGAAATTGTAAACCCTCAAACAAGGACTGAAAAGTTGAGGACAACTCCTTAACAGATGCTGCTAACCCTGTCTCCTGCTCTAATGTCCTTTCACTAACCTGTGCATCAATACAATCTTTACATAACACTTTTTTTCCAATCCTCCCCTAGGGTGTCCCTACAAGAGGCGCACCTTTCTCTTAGAGCTATGTGTGGCTTTTTTCTCAGTAGCTTTCTGAAATACATGCAAAAAAAAACCCAATCAATATTCCCATAAGACATTACAGAGATACAACCATGGGGAGTACCTAGCCCCTCCTAGAAAATAAGGGACTTGGCCCCCCTCTCTGACCACCTAGAGGGGTCCCCCCCACTACAGGAACTATGGTGGGGGAGGGAAATCCTAGGCAGAGAGAACCCTTCCCCAGGGTGCCCTTACCTTGGGATAGCTGGCGCTGGCATTGCTAAGCGCTGTAGCATTGGCTTCCAACATGCTGGTGTTGCTGCCTGTGGAGTCTTCTCACCGCCTGTGTTGTCTTCCGACACCTCTCCAGCCTCTGCCCAGCCCATCAGACCCACAACCCAGAACCGGAAGTTGCAAGCCAAAAGAAAGGCATCCGCCCCTGCCAGAAATGACATCACTCGCCGTTCAGCCCGCCTGGTTCCACTCTGCGGCCTGTACCCTGTACAGGGGGAACGGTGATGCGTCCCTGCCAACAGCCTTGTGGATGTGATAGCGGGCCCCCGGACTTCCACCTGCGCTCGGCGAAGCTGGGGAGTCAAAAAAGATGCGGCCGGTGAGTACCATGCCGCTGCCCTGGAGAACCCCTGTCTCCTTAACAGGGACTAAAAAATACAGCCCCCAGTCTCTCTGACTGTCTTAGGCCTGGTTCCTGCACAGTGTCTCCCCACCGGGGGAAACGCAAATAACTGAGGCTGGCAGGGGGAGGTGAAAATTTATGGGAGCTGGCGCAGTGTTTCCAAAGGAAGAGGAGGAGCCAAGGTCTCTCATAGTGGCTGTCCTGAAAGATGGGGAGGAAAAAAGAAAGAAAGAGAAAAAAACGAAAGAAAGGAGAGAAAGGGGAAGAAAAAGTCTCATACGTGTATATGTACAGTGAGGTCCCCTCAGCTTCAGGTTGTGTACAGAGGAATCCTCCAGAAGTGTGGCACTCTCCCACCTCCACCTTCCTCACATACACCCAGAAAATGTCTTGCTCTGCTCCCCCACACACATGTCTATGGGGGGGAATGAGGCTCCCACACCCAGTCTGTAAAAGGTAAACTGCCCCCCCAACAACTTGTAGCAGCCATGGCAGGATGGGCTGGGTCCGCACTCCCACTTTCCCTGAGGGGCTGAGGAAACAGAGTGAACAGAGCACTTTCTACAATTTGGCACTGCGTCGCTTTAACTGACAATTGCGCAGTCATGCAATGCTGTACCCAAACGAAATTTGTGTCCTTTTTTTTTCCCACAAAAGAGCTTTCTTTTGGTAGTACTTGATCACCTCTGCGTTTTATTTTTTTTTCCGCTGTAAGCAAAAAACGACAGACAATTTTGAAAAAATATATATATTTTTAACTATAATAAACTTCCCCAATTAATTTTTTTTAAAACTATTCTTCATCAGTTTAGGCCAATATATATTCTTCTACATATTTTTGGTATAAAAAGAAAAAATCGCAATAAGCGTATATTGACTAGTTTGCGCAAAAGTTATAGTGTCTACAAACTATGGGAAAGATTTATGGCATTTTTTTTTAATTATATATATATATATATATATATATTTTTAATAGTAATGGCGGCAATCTGCAATTTTAGCGGTATTGCGACGGACAGATTGGACACTTTTGACAAATTTTTGGGACCATTGACATTTATACAGCGATCAGTGCTATAAAAATGCACTGATTACTGTGTAAATGTCACTGGTAGTGAAGGGGTTAACACTAGGGGGCGATCAAGGGGTTAAATGTGTGTTCCCTCAGTGTGTTCTAACTGTATGGAAATAGGATAGGAGTAGAAGAGGAGACATATCGCTGTTCCTACTTAGTAGGAACAAATGGCATGTCTCCTCTCCCTCTGACAGCACAGGGATTTGTGTGTTTACACACACAAATCCCTGTGTCGGCGCTCGTCCACGCGATAGCACGTGGTTGGCGGCGTACCTGCCCACCGGCCATGCGCATAGGGTCCCCCGCCGTGCGGCGGGCACGCGCCCTCAAGTGGCCGAAAAAGGGAAGGACATAACCATACAGGATTTCGCCCAGGAGAGCCGTTGTGCCGCAGTATATCTGCGTGAGCCAGTTGGGAACCGGTTAAATAAGGTCTTTAATGTAAACCAAGTTTCGTTACAAGAATATTGCTTTTTTGACAGAAGTGTAACGTTAAACTAAAAAAAAAATATAAGAACTCTCTGCGTGATGATGCCACCATGTAGTGCACATTTACATGAACTTGTCTGCTTTAAGAAAATATACTCTGGTGTGAGGCCGGATTGCTGAGAGGGCGCCCCTTGCGGCTAAGTGCAACGCACCCCTGGGAGTGATACAGGGAGTGCGGTGCCCAAAGGCGTACGGATTGCCGGTACTGCTGCTGGATGAGCTGGTTAGCAGAGGGCAGCTGGGGTGCGCTGGTTGAACTGTGTTGGCAGCCATGCAAGGAGAGATCCCAGGTATGGAACAGCAGGTTGAACCAGAAACAGAGTCAGTAGCCAGGCCAGGGGAGTGCCAACATCTGTAATGGCATGCGCACGGGGATTTGCCTGGCGCAACCATGATGGGTACTGGCATGATTACCCATTCGGCCACATGACTGGTCTTATCTCCCCTCTTCTCCTCTGACGGATGCAGCGGGAGGGGCCGAGATTCCCCCGCTGACGTTAGTTGGGAGGGAAGGAGGAGAGAGCCGGCCAGTCATGTGATCACGATCTCAGCTCTGAAATTAGGTATTTACAGCATTTATATTTATAAATCACACACAGAGGAGGACACTACAATAGGAGGCAGTGCTGATGGTGTATACATGTTAGAGTTATTCAAGCAGCAGGAGGGGGGGCAGCACTGTCATGAGCTGACAGGCAGGGAGGGAGGTGGAAGGAGGTCACAGGAGTAGAGAGGAGACAGAGAGCAGGGCTGTGGATGACAGAGGCATGTAAACTGACAACAGGGCTCAGCAGCCATGATACACCGTGCTCAGTTTGCATAGGGGAGGGTAGAAACTGTCAGGATCAGCCAGGTTTTTTCGGTGTTCAAATGACGCAGGACAAGCACTGTGCTGTATAGAATGCTTTAAAGGATCAATTTTTTTGGGGGTTAACAAACGGTTTAACACCTACAGGACACCTGATGGTAAAGCTCCCCTGAATCAAAGGATATGCAAGTAATACTACTTTTGATTTAACTATGTAGCATCTAACTCCAGTTTAAACTGGAGGAAGCCCTAATTTTAATAGCCAGATCTAATTTAAAGTTTATATAGATTTAATTAGTAAAATTATGCTGGGGACACAAACTGTTAAAAATGAATTCACTATTCAAACAGTGGTATCACTAGTATTAATTTGACATCAATTGTGCCCATCTGTCCTATCTATTTTTTTCCTTAACTGAAGATGATCACTTACACAAGAGCCTGCCCTTTCCAATCTGTCTTTGTTTCTCATCTGCAACTAGAGATTAATGTGCTTTTTAGAACATATTTCAAGGTGTTTTCAGCACAGAGAAGGTTGAGCCTCACTCTCGCAGAGGTGAAAAAAAAATGAGGAGAAAACCTCCACTGAGCCAATTTCCTTTAAAGTGCAAGCGAGATTCTGATTGAAGTGGGCAGGTAGTCTGCAGTTAAGCAGATTAAGACACTTGTAATTAAAGAAAATGTTTGCTTTTTCTGGGCAGCCATAGACAAGAATGCACAAACATCAGTAGGATAATAGAATGATTGCGGAATGTCTGATGTCAAATGGATACAGAGTTGATCTTTTATTTACTGTATTATATCAAATTAATTTTAATGCTACTTGAAATACCATTATATGCGGTATATCTCTCAAATAATCAATTTTTTTCTCAAACATTGGTTATATTATCATCACTATTGTTATGGTAGGCAAATCTCAAGTCATGACAGTTACACGATTAGGTTTTGCGTTAAATGTGTCAGATTTGACTTTGTTTCTTAGCTTTTTTGTCATACCAATACAAACAAAAGAAATATTGCAACAATTTTTTGAGCGAAGTGGTGCAGAGAAATACAGGGGAGCCAATATTTTTGGCCATGACTGCATCTACATTTCAGTCCCAATCCCTGAGGCACAGTTAACCCTGTCTACTGACTAAGCGGTCCCACCCACTTAAAAAATAATATACGTAACCCTGCACTTAAATCGGAGTTCCAGATAAAATACTATTGGACGGCGGTGCTAGTGACGGTTAAGTGGTGGCTGGCCAGAGAGCCTGCGAACCCTGCGGCTGCGGCGGAGGCAGCTAGGTTGGGCTCCTATCTGGAACTCAGGCAACTGATTCATCGGGGACCTAGGGCTAACCCCTCTATCACTAGACCAATGCGCACCACACTTCGGGTTTGGGAGACGGTCAGGACTAAGGTTGAGCAACAACATAGCTGGTCCCCACACACCCCCTATGGGATAATCCCAGACTCCCACATTTCAGATCCATCCCGGACCCACAGTTATGGACTAGGTATGACATCACGACGTTGGCAGACATTACCTCACAGACGGGGATTCGCACGTTTGACGACCTGAAGAGAGACAAAGCTATGCCCAACCACATGTTTTTCCGCTACCTGCAACTTCGCCATGCCTACCGGTCACAATTCCAGCACCCAATTGTCATTGAGAAAAATGGGATTGAAAAGATACTGCTTAGAGGGGAGGACAAGAAAACACTATCCACACTCTACTATGAGTTGGCTGGGCTAGACACCTCCAAGGTTACCCAATTGTTCAACAAATGGCAGGCGGATGTGCCGTCCCTGGCGGATGATGACTGGGAGGAGGGGATTCAGCAATGCCTTCCTCTCATGGTCTCGGCTAGGGACAGGTTCATCCAACTTAAATTCATTCACCGGGTATACTACACCCCGGAAAGGTTGGCCAGGATATACCCATCCTGTAGCTCACTATGTCTTAAGTGCACCATTGAGATAGGTACCTTTCTACATGTTACGTGGTCCTGCCGCCTTATACAGTCTTTCTGGGAAGAGGTCCTGAAAGACATCAATAGGATCGGCAGGCTCCATGTCCCAAAGGATCCAATCCCCCTGCTTCTGGGTATTGTTGACACAAATTGCAGAAATTGTTTGTATTTTATTTGGCATTTTATGCCAGGAAGGCGATACTTCTGAAATGGAAGGACCATTCTCCACCAACGATTCAACAATGGAGATCCTTGGTGGATGCGGCCCTCCCCATGTATAAACTCATGTATGCGGGGCGTAATTGTCCCCAAAAATTTGAAAAAATATGGGGGGCCTGGGTGGAAAAGAGGAATCTGAGTCTAGACTAACAGGTGTATCCCCCGTACAGTGGGAATGAGATTTGCTACGTTAACAACATAGCTAGGGAGGGATTGTTTACCCCCCCTCTCATCTGCCCTACAGGTGTGAATGACATAATATCCCACGACATGTGATTTACTGTATGTGCCTTATAGAGTTGACCTCTGACTGCCAATGGTAAACTAGATATGCATGAGCAGTTTGACTTTGATGTAAGTTGAAGTTACTTTGAGACATGAAGAAGAGCTACCCATAGTAATGTATCCGTCTTTCTGTATGCTACTGAAGATATACCACTGTACAGGTTGTTTTCTTTGTTTGTTTTGTTCAAAATAAATAAAATTCTTGTTAAAAAAAAAAAATCGGAGTTCCAGGCTAAAAAAAAATAGGTCCTGCCTGAACAATAACCCCCCCCCCCCCCCTCTCGTTTTTGGATATCTTATTTTTTTTATAGTTTTGTACCTTTTTATGTTTTGAGCTGCCCTTCCGTCCTACCTTCGTGCAGCAAGGTACGTCATTTCGCCTATTGCTTTAGGCCCTTCTCCTTCCCCTAGCTGCCTTCTGGGACCTGTGTGCGTTCCAAAAGACGACGGGACCACTCAGCAAGCGCAGTACGGCTCACGCATGCGCAGTAGGAAACTGGTAGTGAAGCCTGAAGGCTTCACTGCCGGTTTCCCTTAGTTGCAATGCCAGTGCCTACACCTGAAGCCGATGGACGAATTGATTTGAGGTGCCGACTTTGCGGGAACCCTGGACAGATAAGTGTCCTTATATTAAAAGTTAGCAGCTACAGTATTTGGAACTTCTGACTTTTATTTATAATTTTTTTTTTTTTTGTACAGGCTGGAACTCCGCTTTTAATAGTAAGTGCAATCCAAACAAAAAGTAAAAACAAAAAAAATATAAACAATGGACTAAAAAAAATGAATAAAATAATAAATGGTGATAAAAATCAGAAACTAAAAAACAAAACAAAAAAGCAATGTGTGTGTGTGTGTGTGTGTGTGTGTGTAGTGCTTTAAACAATAAGGATTAACCTTATATTTATGGTCCCACCCACTTACTGCAGTGGCCTACCCAAACCCAGCTTCCCCTATGTGGGGACAGTCTGCTCTAGGCTGTGATCATTGTAATAAAGTAAATCACAGTGACACTGCTATCCCATGACACAGGATCATTGAGACTGAGACCTAAGATGAATGTCTTGACAAATATATGACATTTAGCATCTATGTCAATATTAAAGAAGTGTGGGATTGGAAAAAGAATAAACATTCACACTCACCTAGATTGCTCTAGCGTGGATCCAATGCTGCAGCTGCCCCCTGCTGATGCTAAGCTCGAGAATGAAGCAATCGCATGACCTCTGATTTGCTCAGTTCTTGATCTTCACTGAGCAGAGAGTGGTGACTGTCAGTTACCACCTTTCTGCTCTACCCCTCCAATGCTCACTGGATCATCAGCCTGTGGTGGAGATAGGAGTGGCTGGCTCAGGCTGTCAGCAGAGAGCTGAGAGGCTGAGCCAGCTGCTGATCAGGAATCTGGGCAGATTCCAATTATTATTGGATCCCTGCAAAGCCTCCGGACGCCCGTCTGGGATAAAGCTCACTGAAAGAACTGCCGGAGAAGATCTGGAGCGTGGATATGTGACTCGGGTTCCTAGGAATTCTCTTCAGGGCCGTAACCCCTCCACTGTACCAGAAATTGGCATCCGCGACCCCTTCTACGGCAGTCCAGGATGGCCTCCACCTTGTACTCCTCAATCCCTTTATTCATAGAGGGAGGTGGAGGACGGGCCCCACGTTCCCCAAAGCGGTTCGGGGTCATGGGCTTCAGGAGGGAGGCATGGAAGATAGGGTGGATCCGGTAAGTTGAGGGCAGTTTGAGTTTGTAGACAACAGAGTTGAATTGAGACAGGACAGGGAAGGGTCCAATGAACTCAGGGCCAAATTTATTGGATGGACAGGCCAACTTTAAATGCCTTTAAGACAGCCAAACCTTGTCTCCTGGTTGACGATCCAGGTCCCCCGGCCACCTTCGATCATAGATGATCTTGTAATCCATCTGTGCTTTGGCCATGGTATCCTTTAGGAGCTCTAAGTTGTTGTGTAGAAACTTCATTCGGTTCCAGACATCCGGGACCAAAGTGGAAGCGGGTAGGACAGGAAAAAAAGAAGGGTGGTACACCAGGTTGGCGTAGAACGGTAATTGCTTAGTGGTAGAATGTATTGCGTTGTACACAAATTCTGCACAAGGAAGTAGGGACATCCAATTGTCTTGGACAAAGGTGGAGAAGCAAAGGTACTGTTCAAGAGTTTGGTTTGTGCGTTCCGTTTGTCCATTGGTCTAAGGTAGGCTGAAAAGTAGTGGTTCTCGATGTCTAGAGCAAGACAGAGCTCCTTCCAGAATTTAGAGGTGAATTGGACCCCACGATCTGATACAATATTGCTGGGAACTCCATGGAGGCGTATGATCTCCTTGATAAAAGCCTGAGCTTTTTCTGGGGCGGAAGGAGTGCCAATCATAGGAATAAAATGAGCCATTTTTGTAAGACGGTCCACAACAACAAATTTGGATGTAAACCCATCAGAGGGTGGTAGCTCCACTATGTAATCAATTCTAATCTGTTCCCAGGGTCTGGAGGGAACAGGCAGGGGGTGTAGGAGACCCCATGATTTATTATTTTGCGTTTTGTTGTGATTGCATACTGGGCAGGAATTGACGTAAGCGTGGCAGTCTGCCTTGAGGGTAGGCCACCAAAAGGTTTGCAAAAGCAGATTGATGGTTTTGGTCACCCCGAAATGCCCTGCTAACTTGTTGACATGAAAGAGTTTGAGCACTGGAACTCTCAGTTGAAGGGGCACAAACACAGCATGGTCGTGGAAGAAAGGTCCGTCCTTTTCTTGCAGATGTTCTCCAGAGGGCAGTTGGTCTAGAGAGGAGGCCAATTTTATCCTGGACAAGAGGTCACCCGTAAGTAGGAAGAAAGTATAGGCAGGGAGTATCTTGTCCGTTGTTGGCGAGTTATCTGATGTGATATACATTCGGGATAGAGCATCAGGTTTACAATTCTTGGATCCTGGACGGTATGTGATATGCATTTGAAATCGGGAGAAGAAGAGAGCCCATCTGGCTTGTCTAGGTCTAAGACGTTTAGCTGTACAGAGGTATTCCAAATTCCTATGATCAGTGTAGACAAGTATAGGGTGCGATGCTGCTTCCAATAGATATCGCCAATCTTCCAGGGCCAGTTTAATAGTAAGAAGTTCCCGGTCCCCTACATCATAGTTCCTTTCGGCTGGAGACAACTTCCTGGAAAAGAAGACAACAGGATGCAAGATGGCTGTGGTTTTGTGGCGCTGAGAATGGACTGCCCCAACCGCAATCTCTGCAGCATCGACCTCCAAAAAGTAAGGCAGGGCTGGGTAGGGATGACAAAGGACTGGGGCAGAGGTGAGTTGCTTCTTGAATTTGTTGAAAGCTGTTTGTGCTGAGGGGGGCAACAGAAAACGTCAGTTTTGCTTGGTGAGTTGTGTGATAGGTGAAATTGAAAAGCCTTTGATGAATCTTCTATAAAAATTGGCGAATCCCACAAACCTCTGGACGCTCTTATGGTCCAAAGGTACTGGCCATTCAAGAACTGCAGTTACCTTCTGGGGGTTCATGGAGATGCCAGAAGTCGAAATAATGAGGCCAAGGAATTGTATGGTATCTTTCTCAAACTCATATTTTTCAAGCTTGGCGTAGAGTTTATGGGCTCAGAGGCGAAAAAGGACTTTTTGCATGTGGATGTGATGTGCCTCGAGGGAAGGTGAAAAAACAAGGATATCATCTAGGATAAGGATATCGTCTAAGTACACTATCATAAAGAGGTACCAGAGGATGCTGGGACTGTGACATCATATGGGGGCGGGGTCACCATGTGACATGAGCAGGTGACCCGCCCCTTGTCCCTATATAACTGGCAGCGCCACCCGTCTGAGCCATTAGAAGAGGAGGCGGCGACGAGTCAACATCGGAAGAAGAAAACGAAGCAGAAGGCGCTGAAGGTGGCGGCGACAGCGGCAAGAAGAACAGAAGAGCGGGACAAGACCCCCGAAGGCGGAACAAGACGACGACGACGGCGATGTAGGAGAAAGCCGGGGTCCTCTGCTAGTGAAAGATCTAGTAAAAGAGCAGAAGATAGCGGAGGAGTCCGGCGAGAAGACCCCCCAAGACGGAAGAAGACCCCCGGAGCTGTGCAATAAAATATTTCAAAAAATGGTGTCGTTTTTTTTATTTACACTTTTTTCCTTAGGTGAATGGGTAGGGGTACATCGTACCCCATACTCATTCACATAGGGTGGGGGGCCGGTATCTGGGGGCCCCCTTATTAAAGGGGGCTCCCGGATTCCGATAAGCCCCCCGCCCGCAGACCCCGCCAACCAACGGCCAGGGTTGTCTGGAAGAGGCCCTTGTCCTCATCAACATGGGGACAAGGTGCCTTGGGGTGGGGGGGACGCAGGGCCCCCCTTTCCCCAGGACACCCCCCATGTTGAGGGCAAGCGGCCTGGTACGGCTCAGGAGGGCGTGTTGTAATTGAAAAAAATTTTTTTTGCAATAAAATGATCTTTAGATTCTCTCTGGTACTCTCTTGGGTAGACAATTTGAATTGGTAACAGATCATGCTCCATTAAAGTGGATAGCACAGAACAAAGAGACCAATAAGAGGGTGAATAGGTGGTTCCTGGCCGTGCCTATTTCACTGTGCTGTGATCCATCCAGGGGGTCTTGCACACCACGCTACTGAGCTATTCCCTTATAAATAAAAAAGATGTTGTTTTATTGAGTTAATGTTATATAGGTTTTTTTTTTAAATCAGATAATTTTTTATTGAAACTTTTCACTTAACAGGTCTACACATATTCACACATTTACATACAAAAAGCATCGTATGGATAAAAAAACAGTGTGAAGCAAAGGTATCATGTAGGTTCAAAACTATGAGAACCCTAGACATATAAAATATGGCAAAGAGCCTGCTGTTGGAGAATGTATTACTCAAAAAAAGGTGTAGGATACATAAGTAGATATGATGTGACACGACAATAGACCTAGAAACTAGAAAAAAAATTGAAAGGAAAAAGAAAAACCACACAAAGACAAAGGTCTTGTTATGTCATCAAAGTGGTGTTTCCCCCAAAATTACAAGTTTTAACCTATGTGCAGCAAATGAGCTAATAAAAATTAATTGGATAAAAAAAAAAAAAATGTCACTTACCTATTTCTCCCTGTTGCTAGGTGGTCCCACAAAATTTGCCTCTTCCATAGCCTAGGCTAAACACGTCACTTCCCCTCGGCACAGTCAGTCATCTGGGACACGTGACAGGTCCCAGATGACTGCGGCGTACCACGGCGTGCAGCGCCGCTCGTGCATGCGCAGTGAGTGCCCGGTTGTGAAGCCACAGCCGGGTGCCCATAGTAAGTATGCCGGCGCCGCAAGCGGAGCGGGAGCGAGGGGGGCTTCATTCCCCTGCATCAGGTAAGTGTCCGATTCTTAAAAGTCAGCAGCTGCAGTATTTGTAGCTGCTGACTTTTAAAAAAAAAATGTTTTAAGGGGCACACCACTTTAAGTACATTAAATACAATATTCATCTGCAAGTTGTATTAGGGGGACCCAGTGGGGGAGTCACTAGGATCTACCTCCTGTGGTTTTTCAGGTGGAGGGAGCTGATCTGAGGTAACTATAGTGCTGGCGACCATTCATAACCATTCAGTTGATAATATGCAAAGATGGGTAATGTTATATTGTTACCTGTTGTTGTTTACTTTGTAGGATTGCCAATCAGCTGCAGCACTAATTTGTTTGATCTGTGTATTCTGACAGCAGCAGGGTTCTGCTCTCAGAATACATACGTCAGTGCCTGCAGCGCTGCAGGAGGAGATTTCTCATCCGCAGTTAAATAACAAAAGAACATGTATAGCCAAGCATTAGGAGCGTGGGGTGGTCAGTGGAGAACATTACACGTATGCCCAACATTATGCCCTGTCGTATTATCCGCACAGCTCTCCCATGCACACCTCACTCAATGTACCCTCCGCACTCCTTTTCCGCGCACACCTCCCCGTCGTACCCTCCACGCACACCTCCCCTGTCGTACCCTCCACGCGCCTCTTCCCCGCACACCTCCCCCGTCGTACCCTCTGTGCTGCTCTTCCACGCACACCTCCCCCGTCTTACCCTCCGCACTCCTCTTCTGCGCACACCTCCTGTTGTACTCACCATACAGCTCTCCCATGCACACCTCCCCCGTCGCACCCTCCGTGCTCCTCTTCCGTGCACACTTCCCCTGTCCAACCCTCCGTGCTCCTCTCCTGCGCACACCTCCCCCGACATACCCTCCACGCTCAGCTCTCCCATGCACACCTCCCCCCATTGTACCCTCCGTGCTCCTCTCCTGCGCACACCTCCCCTGTCATACTCTCCGCACAGCTCTCCCATGCACACCTCACTCGTCGTACCCTCTGCGCTCCTCTTCCGTGCACACCTCCCCTGTCTTACCCACTGACAATGTCATTTAAGTTTTTAGAAAGATGAATTCCTAAATTGAAGCAAAAAAGCTGGATAGCTTACTATGATCATGAAGATAATTTAGGAATAATGAAAATAAGAGAATTCTGTGTAAATGACGGAAATTATGGAGTCATTAAGGTGAATGGAAAGGAGAGAGTTCTATTCTTAGTCACACCAGTTCCAGAGTGCATTGCATGTGATTCGGGATTCACAGGACTTTTATCTCTCAGAGAAGTTTTACTGTCGGAGTGAGCTGGAAGTTATTTTCCCGTCAGCGACATCCAGCCAATCAAAGGTGACTTCTCTCTAAGTTCCGGGTGTAGCAAGATGGCGGCTTCCACAGCAGAAGGCAAAGCTGGCAGACCTCTTCTGAGGATCCTGGCGCTGCACGGCTACTGGCAGAATGAGCGCTCGTTCTGGGAGAGGACGGGATCCCTGAGGAAGAATCTGAAGAATCGGGCGGAGCTGGTAATGATCAGCGCTCCTATGCTCATCCCAGAAACACCAGGTAAGGAGAGCTCCGGGGACACGTGACCGGGGAGCCGAGCTGTGACACGTGACCCGCCTGGCTGAGGAGCTCCCTGCACCCCTGAGAGCTGTACCTGTATGAAGGGGGCTGTCCTTGTACAATAGAAGATCTCCATCTGACTGTGATTGGTTGTTTGTAGTGAGCACTCTTGTCTCTCTTTATATCAGGGTGTTATGGCCATGATAGATAATAGTGGTGGTCAGTGGCGGCTGGTGCTCAAATGCTGCCACTGGTCCATCAATTGCAGCCACTGTGCCATCAAACGCTGCCCCTGTGCCCATCAAATGCTGCCAGTGTGGCCTTGAATGCCGCCAGTGTGACCCCCCCCCCCCCCTGCTCGCCGTCTGCCCGGCACTTACCCTGTCTTGGTGGGGAAGCGAGTGACAGCGACGAGCGGGGTCCTCCATACGTCTCCTCCCAACCTCATCTACTGTCCTCTCCTCCTGATAGGCGTCCAATAGCGGCTCCTGTCATTTCAGTCAATCAGGTGACAGGTAACAGACCCGAGCACTGCATTGGTGGAGAGGCGGTTTAGTGTTAGGAAAGCGATTATTCATTCGCTTTTCTAACACAGGTGAGTGACCTGCGAGCGCCCAGCATGGCGCTTGCTGGTCACCTTTTTTGACACCTATTAGAGCCTATGCTTCAAAATCACCCCCCGCCGCTGTAATTCAGGCGCCCTGCACCCAAAAAGGGGCCAGACGCCTGAATAGGGGGTGGCAGCGGGGGCCATAGATAGATTCATGTATAGCATGAATCTATCTATTGGTGATAGAGGGGGCGGCGCCCTTAATGCACGGGCCGCCACTGGTGGTGATATTGGAAAACTTTAGCAGTAAAGGAAAGTGACACTATATTCTTGATTTAATAAATATTCAATCCGATATGTATTCCTAAATTAGAACTTGGATAACCACTTGCTGACCAGTGCCCGACGATATGCATCGGCACAATGGCATGGCTGCGCAAATGGCCAAACAAGTACGTCCCCTTAAAGAGGCCCGCGGACTCAAAGTCGGAGCGCCAGAACGGGGAGATGCCTATGTAACAAGGCATTTCCCTGTTCTGCCTAGTGACATGACAGATCTACTGCTCCCTGTCATTGGGAGCAGTGATGCTGTCATGTCCTAGGTAGCCCATCACTCCCTAGAACACACTAGTTAGAATCACTCCCTAGAACACACTTAACCCCTTGATCGCCCCCTACTGTTTAACCCCTTCCCTGTCAGTGTCATTTATACAGTAATCAGTGCATTTTTATAGCACTGATCCCTGTATAAATGACAATGGTCCCAAAATAGTGTCAAAAGTGTCTGATGTGTCTGCCATAATGTCGCAGTCATGATAAAAATCGCAGAATTTTTATTTTTTTACTAAAATATGTAGAATACATATCAACCTAAACTGAGGAAAAACATATTTTTTTTTAATATATATTTTTGGGGGATAATTACTATAGCAAAAAGTAAAAAATATAGCTTTTTTTCCCAAAATGTTCGCTCTTTTTTTTTTATAGCGCAAAAAATAAAAGCCGTAGAGATGATCAAATGTCATCAAAAGAAAGCTCTATTTGTGGGGAAAAAAGTGCTTTGCTCAGGAAGGGGGTCAATTCTTCCGGGGCTGAAGTGGTTAACCACTTCAGCGCCATAAGGATTTTCCCCCTTAATGACAGCCCATTATTTGCAATATTGCACTGCGTCGCTTTAAAGAGGAAGTAAACCCTCTTGAAAAAAATCGAAAAAAAAAAAAAAAAAACCTGCAAGACAAAGGCATAATTAGCTAGTATGCATAGCATACTAGCTAATTATGCATCACTTACCTGAAATCGAAGCCTCTGCATCGGTCCTCTTCTCCCCCTCCGATCGCCGACATCTTCTCCCGGAGTGACTTCCGGGTATCGCGGCTCCGGCGCTGTGATTTGCCGGAGCCGCGATGACGTCACGTGCATGCGCACGAGAGCGGCATTTAACAACTGAAGCATCGGCATATAGCGCCGATGCTTCAGTTGTCGCTAGTGCGCATGTGCCGCATGACGTCGGCACATGCAAATACAGGTATATCTCCTAAACCGTGCAGGTTTAGGAGATATCCCTGTTAGCTACAGGTAAGCCTTAATATAGGCTTACCTGTAAGCTAAAGTTGTAAAAGAGGGTTTACTTCCTCTTTAACTGACTATTGCGCGGTCGTGCAACATTGCACCCAAAAAAAATTGACGTCCTTTTTTGCGAAGGCGGCTGGTCAGCAAACGGTTAAGAGAGGGTTATAACTTGTCAGGTTTTTGATTTGCCGTCTGTGTCCCATTGGGGAGATTTTCCTTCACTTCCTGTCCCATAGCCAAACAGGAAGTGAGAGGAAGTCCCTCAAAGTGAGGAAATCCTGGGGTATCACCAGAACTAGGGTCCCCTTTGGATTTCCCTTCCCAAACCCAAAATGTGTTATTTTCTTTCACCTGGATGATAACAGAAAACAGAACAAATAGAGGGGGTGAATCTCACGAACAGGGGTACAGGCAGTGATAAACACCTGACAGGTGTTCTAATCACTCCACTCCCCTTCAAAAAAAAAAAAAAACTACGATGAGCTCAGGAGTGTTTGGGCACAAGTCCGATCCTGCCTGAGTTATCCCACTGGGAAGCTGACAGCCAGTTCTAGGTGGTGGAGGAATTTCCCCAACCGCAGCCACACAGATACACACAAGGCCCTATAATTGGCTGTCGGCATTAACAGCTTTCCAGTGTCCATTTTTACAGCCAACCTCCAAAGTTACATGCCGGCCGAAGAGGTGTGTTTACAGTTTTGTTTTTAGTTTTGTTGCAAAAATATACTTTATATTAAGAAAATACAAAGCAGCAACAAAGTTTCAGTCACACAATAAATACATTCACTCTGCAGTATGATGCCTAACGTGTTGGCGGAGCAAAGTTCCCTGAATCATCAAGTCATGCATACCTTGAAAGCATTATCTGGCCCCTAAGATTCCACCAAAATATCTAGCTGTGTAATTTCAGAGGTGTGGTCACATTGCCACAGCCACAGTGCAGCCACTTTAACTCGGCATGTTGAGTTTTACAGTTGGCAGCCTTCTCAGACTTGCCTATTAAAGTAATTGAGACCGTGCTGCAACTGAATATTGGATGCAGCTATGGTGGGTACGCCATGGTAGTTCAATGTAAAATCCCAAGCTGGATAGCAAAAGTCCCACTTGGGGGTTAAAAAAAACAAGCTTTCAGGAGGCAACAGTATTAACTCCAGTAAATTGGCAAATACAGTGCAGATAGCTTTTTAGAGGGCAGTAAAGACTGCCATCTGTAAAAAAAGAAGCCTTAGACCTCATTCACCCAGGCATACTATAGCGCAGCCCTCAAATTTTCCACTCACATTTTGAAAGCGGAAAATGATTGCTGGCGAGTGTGGGGCTGCCTCGAAGGTGGTGGGGTTGAATGGGAGCCGTTCTCCCAACCAGGGGAAGAGAAAGGAGAGGTAGAGGCGAGCCGGCCGGATCATCTGATGATCCGGCCAGCTTGCCTCTTCCTCTGCACAGGTGAGGCTGTATTGATGGGCACAGGTCACGCTGTATTAATGGGCACTGGTTTACGCTGCATTGATGGGCACAGGGCAGGTTGCAATGATGGGAACGGATCAGGCTGCCTTGATGGGCACTGATGAGACTACATTGATGGGCACTGATGAGACTACATTGATGGGCACTGATGAGACTACATTGATGGGCACTGATGAGACTACATTGATGGGCACTGATGAGACTACATTGATGGGCACTGATGAGACTACATTGATGGGCACTGATGAGACTACATTGATGGGCACTGATGAGGCTGCATTGATGGGCACTGGTGAGGCTGTGCTGATGGGCACTAATAAAGTTGTTGTTAACCACTCGCGCACTGGGCACTTAAACCCTCTTCTTAACCACTTTCAGACCGGACCAATTTGCAGCCAAAGGACCAGGCCCCTTTTTGCGATTCGGCACTGCGTCGCTTTAACTGACAATTGCGCGGTCGTGCGACGTGGCTCCCAAACAAAATTGACGTCCTTTTTTTCCCACAAATAGAGCTTTCTTTTGGTGGTATTTGATCGCCCCTGCGGTTTTTATTTTTTGCGCTATAAACAAAAATAGAGCGACAATTTTGAAAAAAATGCATTATTTTTTATTTTTTGCTATAATAAATATCCCCCAAAAATATATAAAAAAAACAAACATTTTTTTTCCTCAGTTTAGGCCGATACGTATTCTTCTACATATTTTTGGTAAAAAAAATCGCAATAAGCGATTATTGATCGGTTTGCGCAGAAGTTATAGCGTTTACAAGATAGGGGATAGTTTTATAGCATTTTTATTAATAATTTTTTTTTATTATTAATGGCGGAGATCTGCGATTTTTTTTTTTTTGTGACTGCGACATTATGGCGGACACATCGGACATTTTTGACACATTTTTGGGACCATTGTCATTTTTACAGCAATTAATGCATTTAAATGCATTGATTTCTGTATAAATGACACTGGCAGTTTAGGGGTTAACCACAAGGTGGCAGTGTAGGGGTTAAGTAGGCCTAGGGGTGTTTTTTTTACTGTGGGGGGGCGTGGCTGTCAGCTAGTGAATGCTGATCTCTGCTCCAATCACAGGGAGCAGAGATCGGCGTCACTAGTTGCTAGGCAGAACGAGGAGATGCTGTTTATCTCGGCATCTCCCCGTTCAGCCGCTCCGTGAGACGATCGCGGGAGTCCCCGCGGCGATCGAGTCCGCGGGGACCGCGGCCGGACTCACGGGGGTCCCGACCGGCGCGGGAGCGCGCCGCTCCCGGCGCGCTCCCGATGGCACGGACAGGCTAAAGGAGGGACGTATATATACGCCCTCCTGCCTGTACGTGCCATTCTGTCGACGTATATCGTCGTGCGCCGGTCGGCAAGTGGTTAACCAGACAAATTTTTCAGCTTTCAGTGCTCTCACACTTTGAATGAGCATTACTTAGTCATGCAACATTGTACCCATATAAAATTTCTGTCTTTTTTTTTTTTCACCCAAATAGAGCTTTCTTTTGGTGGTATTTGATCACCACTGAATTTTTGCGCTATAAGTGAAAAAAGACCAAAAATTTTGTAAAAAAACATTTTTTCGAGTTATAAAATTTTGTAAATTAATAATTTTTCTTCATACATTTTGTCCAAAATTTATACTGCTACATATCTTTGGTAAAAATAACCAAAAGAAGTGTCAATTATTTGGTCTATGTGAAGGTTATATAGTCTACAAACTATGGGGCCAATCACTGTAAGTGTTTTTGTGCCCCCCCCTAACCAGGGCCAATTCTAGGCCAAGAAGGACTCAAACAGAAGGTGGGGGAACGGAAAGAACAGACAGAAGGGTGGTCTGCTCTTTTCCAGACCCAAAGACACCAACAAGCAGCCCAAGTGACGCCAGCGCCAGGGTAGGAGGGAGACTTTCTCACTTTGTTTGACAGTGGAGAAAGATCTCTGAGAGCCCTATCGGTTATAACTTCTCTCCCCTCCCCCACAAAGCTTTATACTGACCCATCCACCCAAGGATCCTTTAAGGGCAGCAGGGTTGCTAGACAACTTGCAGGAGGTAATCGTCCCCCTACCACCGGAACAGCTCTACCATGGATTTTATTCCCATGTCTTTATCGTCCAAAAGCCATCAGGGAAATTTCGCCTGATAATAAACCTCAGGAAGCTGAACAAGTTTCTGCGACAAAAGAGCTTCTGGGTGAAGAGCATATGCAGTGTGCGCAAACATCTGTTGAAGGATCCCTTCATGGCTACAATAGATTTTATGGAGGCCTACTTCCATGTCCCAATTGCCCTGGAACATCAGTCTCTGTTAAGGTTTGCAGTCCTCACGAGCAAAGGGATACAGCATTGGCAGTTCCGATCGCTCCCCTTTGGTTTAATTGCAAGCCCAAGGGTATTCACAAAGGTCCTGGCAGAGGCAGTGGCTTACCTGCATCTGCAGGGGATTTCCCTTTATACCCTATCTAGACGACCTCCTGATTTACGGCCCATCTTTAGAACCAGTGAGAGCACATGTAGACAAAGTGATTCTCACTCCTGTGACCCAGATTCAGCCGACGGTGGGATAAAGCATGCTGTCAGGTGATGTCACAGAGTTGGTCCAGGCTTTACAGGTATCCCGACTTTAAAATCGGGATCCACTCAGATGCCTGACAGAGAGCTAGCTCAGCCTCTCAGTGTGCCACTGACAGCCTGAGCCAGCTTCTCTTGGCAGTCCAGTGAGCGTTGGAGGAGCAGAGCAGAGAGCCAGTACCTGACAGTCACTGCTCTTTGTTCAGTTCTTGGTCAGTGAGCCGGTGAAGGACAGCTGCAATATTGGACCGATGCTGCAGCCGTATAGATGAGTGTATGTTTGTTTTTTTGCTATCCTGCACTTCTCCAGTTTTTCAGTTTTATGTGACGTGTATATTAATACCACTGGCAAATTATAGAATGGTATAACTCAATGAGTAAGGAAGAAGCACATAATAAGCCAGCTCTACACAGTGGAGGTGAAAAAAATGAGACCTGCATATAAATTAATTCATAAATTATAGTTTTATATACTGTATATATTAGACATCTAATCCAAAGCCTGGTGGAACATTTTAATCGGTCAGTTTCCTGGTGTCATTAAGGTAATAGGACATACCAACCTTAGCATAGCCCCTTATTTTCATGTATCAAACTATTGTTGAAAAGAATTCAGTAGAGCGGTCTCATAATCTTGCCATCTTCAGAATATTTGAGAATTGAAATCCTAATATTATATACAAATTCTTAAAAATGAGCTTTGGGAAAAAATACAAAAGTCAAGTTAATCCAGTTATGTATTTCTTAAAATGTTAGATGCATTATTAGATGTAGCCAGCATAGCTACCAGAATCTGTCTTTACTTTAGCTTCCTGTAATTCCCTCTATAGCAGGAAACAAGCTAAGAAAGGAAGGTATGTAGGTGGTGTGTTATTTACGCTCCTAGGCACATTTTGTGAATAATATATTACATTTTATTGTTTTTGATTTTATTTTTGTAATAAATATATTTTTAATATACTTGTGTTATGCCTATGAAGTCCATTATCCAAAAATTCATCCTTCAATAAAAAGAAAGGAAGGTAAGCACTGAGCTTGCAGACAGAAGAATGCCCTGTACACACGATCGGACATTCCGACAACAAAATCCATCAAATTTTTTCCGACGGATGTTGGCTCAAACTTGTCTTGCATAAACACGGTCACACAAAGTTGGTCGGAAATTCCGAACGTCAAAAAGACGGTGACGTACAACACGTACGAAGACCCAAGAAAAATTAAGCTCGACACACAATAGGAATTTGCGCAAACTGATTTTTTTGTCGGATAATTTTCGATCTAGCTCTCAAACTTTGTGTGTCGGAAAGTCCGATGGAGCCTACACACGGTCGGAATTTCCGACAACAAGCTCCGATCGCACACTTTCCGTCGGAAAGTCCGACCGTGTGTACAGGGCAGAAGAGAGATTACTTTATCTATGTCGGGGATTGAGTTAGTCCAGTTAGCAATGGGTTGGTGACCTATTTGTATTTCATAACTACAGTGAAGCAAAATTAGGGCACCCAGCTTGCTATACTCTCTGTCAGGGGTGCCTGGATGACTTACATTTGTCAGTGATTTCTGAATGATCTCTGAAGCATCTTAAACTGATGTTAAAGCCTGTCAACACAGGCCTTTAAGGGATGTTGACCACTTCTGTCTTCTAAGTGACCCTATAACTAACATACATTTATAAACAAAAGCGTTGAGTTCAAATAAAACATGAATTATTTGCCTCTCCTGCTATGTCCCCAAGTGGCAGTCAAGAAAAAACACTATCTGAAGATAGTGCTTGATGCTTGGTCTCCCACTGCACTAAATGGTTTGATCCTCCGGCCACTAAAACCTTACTGTGACGTAGGAGCTGGTAGATGGAACAACCTTGGGGGACAAGCAAATCCACACGAAGTTGAATTTGCAGGTATGGTTTCTCTTCAACTAAAGTGGAAAATGGTGGTGCATGCAGTAAGAGAGGTGAGAATTCCATGTTTTCTTTGCAGTGAACCCTTTTGTTTACAGATTGATTTTTGTTAGAGTTGCTTTAACTTATTCCTTAATGCATACCAAATAGAGATCTTTTATTGTAAGCGGGAGGTAAAGGTGATGCTAAACCCTTTTTTTGTTTTGTTTTTGTCAAGAAAGTCTAGACATGCATATTGTGTAGGGTTGTATCGATGCCGATACTAAGCCTTTGCACGAGTATGGGTACCCCACGATCACCTGCTCTGACACATCGTATAGCCGCTTTACCGTTCCGGGGATTTGAAATACCCAAGACTTTCTCTCCTCTTCTCCAGCGCTGACAGGACCGGCTTAGCGGGTTCTGATTGGTCAGCGCCAACCAATTAGAATGCCTCCTATACGTACCTTTTTCTAATCCCTGAACCTGTAAAGCAGCTATCCAATGTGTCAGAGCGGGTGATCGCAAGTTCACCTTACAGACTTTTCTGTAAAGGTGAACTTACCCTCTAAGAACTGTTGACTCATTCAGCTGTCAGTGGGGTTCCCCTGTTGACAGCTGAAATGTAAACAAAGTCTTGACAATTGGAGCTGTCAAAAAAAAAAAGCAGCTGGTGTTTTATCAGATTAGGTGACCTGTCAGATTTTGTAACGGAAGTGACATTCCGTCGCGGCCATCTTGCTATACCCTGCACTCGTCCATAGTAAGGATACAGTGAGAAGGCGGCAAGTGGCCATCTTGTAACACCTACCAGAGTCTTGCATTTTACACTTATTTTTAACAGTAAACGGAGCTTATATAGTGAAATTCAGTACAGTAAAACTTTGGATTGCGAGCATAATTCCTTCCAGAAACATACTTGTAATCCAAAGCACTTGTATATCAAAGCGAATTTCCCATAAGAAATAATGGAAACTCAAATGATTCCTTCCATAACCATTTATTCATACCCTGTTTCCCCTAAAATAAGACCTAGTGTGATTGTCGGTGATGGCTGCAATATAAGCTCTACCCCCCCAAATAAGCCCTACCCTGTTTCCTTGAAAATAAGCCCTACCCTGAAAATAAGACCTACAAGGACTTTAACTAGGGCTCATATTGCAGCCATCATCGACAATCACGCTAGGTCTTATTTTCGGGGAAACAGGGTAGGTCTTTCAGTTTATAGTCCAAATAAAAAGATTATAGCAATGCGATGGGTTGTGAAACCATTAAATGTCCATCCACAAATGGAAGCCCCCACAAGGGGATTAGAAGCAAAATCCAGCAGGGCAACACTGGGCAATGTTTATCAACAACATTGCTCAGACGCTGAAACAGAGAGATAAAAAGAAACACTTTATTTTTGTATCTGTTTCTTCATCTACAGATCAAAAGGATGAATTTCCCTCTGCATATGAAGTCAGTTCAAAGCAACCTGTCAGGGGCGTGGCTTACCGCATGGAGCAGTGAGACATGTTTTCTCATAGCTCCCAGGTCCTACGGCTCTACAGGCTCCATTTCGCCAGGAAACCCCACTCTAATTCCGCACATGGGGAAGGATAAGCTTAAAGTGGAGGGCCACCCTGAAAAACAAAACTAGATAAAAATGTTAATGCAAATTTACTTACCAGAAATGGCTGTTGCTAGGCAGATCGTCCTAATCTGCCTCTTCCTGTTCCTCGGAGCTGTTCTCGTAGCGCCACCTTCTAGTGAATGGGGCGCGGTGTGTTATGGGAACTATGTCCCACAACACATCGCGTTCCCCATTCACAAAGCGCCGCGCGACTCCTCGCGCATGCGAAGTAGGCCGCGCGACTCCTCGCGCATGCGCAGTAGGAAACGGGCAGCGATCATGGATCGCTACCTGTTTCCCTTACTGAGGATGGCGGCGCTGGGACCAGAGCGCCTAGGGACATCTCGGCCTCCACGACCGACATCGCTTGCGCCCTGGGAGGGTAAGTGTACTTATTAAAAGTCAGCAGCTACTTTTTTTTAGCTGCTGACTTTAAAAAAAAAAATTTTTTTTACCTGAAACACCGCTTTAAGGCACAGAAGGGCTCCAGCAGCAACCGACCAGGAGGTGATTTGGGGCACTTTTTCACCAGATTTCTGGCCGCTGCACAACGCCAGCCTGGATCCAAGATGGCGCCGACGCCACCGTCTCCAGCCCTGCATTGCTAGGTGAGCTCACATGAACGTTCCCTACTCCCTGAAGACTCTGACTACCCCTCTAGGCTCACTAGAAGCCGCTCTAATGTCTCACTGGGCTCGGGTGAGGGCTGGGACATTGAATCACAGATGAGGTCCCTGCACAGCTCTATCAGGTCCCTGCCCACTAAAGCAGACTTTGAACACTGTGTCCACAGGATAGAGAAAACATACAAGCAGGACATTTCTGATCTAAAGAAAGATATTGGGATCCACTTTGAGGACATTGAAAGCATCACAGATGGCCTCAGGAACACTGTACAGACTCATGAAGAAATCCTTAACACTCACACCATCATGCTGCAGCAACTTTCTTACCAGCAAGGCGACATTGAGAATCACAATCGTTGCAATAACATCCGCATACGTTGGATCCCTGAGTCCGTGGACCCAAAAGGTCTGTCCATAGCTGTGACGGCTATCTTTAATCAACTGCTACAACAAAAGATGACCCCATTGAACTGGACCGTGTGCACAGGACCCCTGATTCCCTCCTTTGTGCGAGATAACCTGTGCCTGGGGTTCACTTTTACAAGATTAAAGAAAACATCATGCAAGCTGCCAGCTCCCAGGACACTATCCTCTTCAATGATACCCTGATGATGCTTCTCCCAGACCTCTCCCGTCAAACCCTGACAATGAGGAAAGCATTGAAGCCACTCACACAGCTCTTACAATCCAGACAGATAAAATACCAATGGCGCTTCCCCTTTCATCTCCGGGTCCACCATTACGGTAAAACTGCCATCTTCCACACCATGGGGGACCTTCCTTCATTCCTCAGCATGCTGAAGCTCCCACAAGTCTCTCTACCGGACTGGCCATTTGCTCTGACTACTCCTGGCTTACCCTTTGCCCCGTGGTGGCAGAAACAGGGCCGCAAGTGCAACTCCAGACCCCTATCCCAACAGGACCCCAAAGATTGATTCCTGCCTGCATTTTTCTTTTTCCTTTACAAGGACTGCCCCTGTAAGTGCCCAGGGAATATGCAAGCTTGAACCCTTTGAGGCTTTGAGGCTTGCCTTCCCTGCAAGTTATAACCCTGATCATTTGAGGTTGTTTCTGACTATGCATTCTTCCTCAAAGTACATTCGCTCTGGAAACCTGGATTGTTATTTTTGTTGTTTTCACTCCCTCCTTCCAGGTTGCTTTATCTAATAGGCTTCTGATTTATGTTGCTTTATGTAAAGTATCTTTTTGTTTGTTTCTGATATTTCAAATATATGACCATGTTGCATTGCTGCCTTCCACTAATATCTCCCTCCTTATGCCCACCCTCAGTTTGATTGCATATTTCTCAACGTGTGGAATTCCTCTGACCTGATCATAACCATAATTATGCTTCAATGCTTTATAATTATACTGTTTAATTTTTGGTTTTCTATATTGTCTGTTACCCTGTGGAGCCGGGGACTCAGGGGCTGCTCTGTCCTGTGAGTTTTCCACCCACCCCCTCAAGTTTTTTGGCGGTGCCAGTATGGGTGCCGTATGGTATACTGCTGTAAGGTTTTTCTTTTCCTTATATGTAGTCCTTTGGAGCCACCTAGTGGCCTTTTTTGTTAATGTAAAAAAAAAATTCTCTGGCCTATTTGTCCCTTTCCCCACTGGTTCTAAGTAACTTCACCCAATTGTCTCCTCTTAACATTTTTGAACCTGGGGACAGTGACCAAGACAAATATTCCTATATGTTTATGGATTCCCCTACTTGTGTCACTCATTCTTCTTCTCTTTTTTGTTTGCTATTGTTTTTCTCACTTCTTCCCCTCCTCTTCTTCTCCCATTCTACCTCTTCTGGTTCCTCTCTTTCTGCTGAGAGCTGCTGGTCTATGAGACACCTGGTTTGCCGGCCTCCTCCTCTATCCCCTCCCCCACCCTACTTTATGTCCTATGGCGAATGTTGGCCCGATTAACTTAAGCATGTTTTAACTGCAGGGGGTTTAATGTACCAGAGAAGCGGAGCCAAATCCTTTATCATTTTCATAAAATGCAATCTAATAATATCTAATCTAATTCTGCTACTACAGGAAACGCACAGGCTTCATACCAGCCCTGCGTAACAGATACTATCAAACTTGGTTTCATAGTACCAACCCTCATGCCAAATCTAAAGGGGTTTCCATTGCTTTTCATAAATATTTCAACCCTGAGGTCCTAGACTCCCTTATCGATGTGGCTGGTCGCTTCCTCTTTCTCAAATTGAAACTAAATAATTTTCTCTTTACATTGGCCAACATTTACGTCCCTAACATGGATCAGGCTCGGTTCCTCTCTTCCGTTCTCACCAGACTATTCTCTTTTGGGGACCCCTGTCTTATTATCGGGGAGATCTCAACATCGCCCTTTCCCTGTTTGTGGATAGATCCTCTGGTAAGTCCTCTGTACCTTTCTCTTCACTGACATGCATTAAATTCCTACTGCACTCCTCAGACCTAGTTGATGTCTGGCGTATGCAACATCCCACAGAGAGGGCTTATAGCCACTATTCCGCAGCCCACAACTCCTACAGCAGACTTGATCACTTTTTAATTCCCCAGTCCCTACTAGATACAGCCCTGCAAGCTTCCACGGGACATCTCCTTTGGTCCAATCACACCCCGGTTTATCTGACTCTTGCACGCCCCCAGATGGCTCATAGGGGTACACACTGGAGGCTCAATGACAATTTGTTACGAGATTCTGTCTGTGTAGATGAGATTTCCAAAACTATTCGGAATTTCATGTCTGATCATTCTTCAGACACTACCTCCCCCCTCACTCAGTGGGAAGCTCTAAAATGTGTGGTACGGGGCGTGCTCATCCAGCATGGTTCCCGCTTTAAAAGGATCAGAGTTGACGACATTCATCGTCTCCTCTCCACTATTGCAGAACTTGAACCACTTCACAAGCGAGATTTAGACTCCATCATTTTCATTAGACTATCCAATGCCCGTCGCGACCTGCCTCAACTCCTAGACTCGCATTCCGTAATCGCACGTGACAGGGCATGCAAATACCACTATTCCCTAGCTAACAAATGCGGCAAACACTTATCGCAGACCCTCCACACTAGGCCCCCCGATACTCCATTCTGTTTATCAATCCAATCCAACCAGGATAAGACATTCAATACAAAAGACATCTCTTCCTCCTTTAAACAATATTACTCCCAACTCTACAACCTATCACCTAATGCTTCCAACACCCCTAACCTCTCCTCTGGTGACAATATGCAGGATTATATTCTGGAAACGGCTTTGCCCACTATCGACACCCAAGACTCCTTGGAGCTTGACAAACCCTTGGTCGTGCCCAAGTTTCTGGGCGCCATCAAGGACCTGAAGACTGGCAAATGTCCCGAGCCAGAGGGGTACACCCAGGGCTCAAGTCCTGTGGGAACGCATGGGAATAGAGTTCCTGTACTTTGGCAAAGGGAAGACACAGACCCAAAGGTCAAAAGAGTGCTGCTCACCCCTAAAGGATAGCAAAAAGAAACAATCCCCCACGTTGGGGTTTTTAGGCAGCGTACAGTGAAAGAAGTCAGAGTTAATATGTAAAAAAGTTTTAAAGTTTATTTGTTATAAAAAATTTAAACCATTGGGTTAGAACATGAGCTCCAGTGGGAAAAATAATATATGTGTATATATAAAAGAACATGGATATACATTAAGCAGACTAATATTCACATAACAACAGTAAATACAAAATCTGTCGTATAAATGAAAAAATATCCCTGACGCGTTTCAACCCAATACGAGGGTCTTCCTCAGAGGGAAAGAAGTCTGCTAGACAAAAAGGAATACAATATCAATGTTAGTGGTAACAATACAGTTTACAAAGTAAAAAGGCTCCGAAATGGGGAGCAACAGATGTCAAGACACCATGAGATTTATATTTACCACAATGATGTATATCCTGAAGATAAAAGATGTATAATATTCCCACGTGGAGAGTTTTTGGTAAGGGAGACACCATCCACTTGTAATGGGGTATGCCAGACGGGTTCCGCTGGGAGTCACCCGGGTCCTGGGGCGCCAAAAGCCTTACGAGAGGTCACACGCTTGGAGTTCCTCTCCTTCTTCTCCCGCTGCCAAAGCAGGGGTATCCAGAGGGGAGGAAAACAACCTGGGTGGGACCAAGGGACGCGCAGGCACCACCTGTGGCAGAGTCCAAAAAGTAGGGATTGTATTAGAGACCAGTGTCTATCCTTCCCTATTTGTTGTACAGGGGAAGAAGAGTGAAGCAGTGCACCGCAACCCAGAGGGGGCACCTCCTGAATGGGCATCCATGTGCAGTCGCCATTGCCGTACAGGGTGGCCATTGCATGCAGTGAATGTGATGTGTAGGTGAAAGAAAAAGCAACCCAACACAAACCACAAAGAAGGAAACCTAAAACACAAAACTCAGTGGAAAGGAGGTGAACAGGTGGGGGGTGCATGTGTGAAAAAGTGAAGGGAATGGTCCCCGGAGGGGCGGGTCAGGGGATGGGGTGAGGGTGAGTGAGGGGGGGGGGGAAGAGAGGAAAAAATGGGGGAGAGGGGGAAAGGGAGGGGGGGGGGGGGAAAGGGAGGGGGGAAAGGGAGGGGGGGACAAGGGGGGGGGGGGGTGGGCTGGGAAAGAAAGGGGGGGAGGAACAGTGTTGGACATGACTGATCAAAGTGGTAAAAGGGGGGTGACAATGTGTGTGTGACTTTTTCCACAACAGGAACTCAGTTCCCGTTAGCAGCTGTGTCCTGCAAGACTTTGAAGTATGCGAGCTGTGTGGCAGGTGCTACACCAGCAGCTGCCGACACAGCTCACAATAATATGTGCCGCACACCTGACCATTCAGGCATTGCCAGTAGGGGGCCCCATGACAGCTTCCTCTTCGATCTACCTGTCAATCACAGCTAGCTGAGGGGTAGATCAGGTCCCTGCTGCTAAGAGATTGTGTTTAGTCGGACCTCTCGTGATGAGCTCCTCCCTACCGGCCCCTCCTTATTTTCTGTCTCCTCATCCCCCCCCCCCCAGTCTCCTGCATACTTGCTCTGTGTGTCCCGCTGAATCCCCCCTCCTCTATCTTCAGTGACATATGATGAGAGAACCCAGAGGAGGAGCACAGCTACTCTACTCACAGGACATGCAGGGAGAGAGGTGAGCTGAGGGAGGAACATCAGTTTGGGGTGGTAAGCTGAGCACAATACCTGGCAAAGTTTAATGCCAGGAGGGAAGTTTATGTGGAAATATGTGAAGGGTTGGAATAGCAGCAAGTGTGTGTTGGAGCCCTGCAGAGTTTGCAGCCCCCAAGCTAACATACATCTCCTAAGCAGGAACACATCACAATCTCCCCAAGCATTCTGTCCAGATAATGTGCAATTAATTTATGACCTTTCCGTTTTAACCCTGTGTTATCCAAACTCTGTTCAATGAAAAGTGTAAACTCACCACATAAACACTCTATATACAAAATAAAATTCCCCAATAAAGATCAGAACACGATGTTCACATTTGCATGGAAGCACAATTGAATGAATGCTGATTATTCAGAGAATTACCGTATGTATGTTTATTGAGGAATGTTTTTTTTTTATGTACTAACAGTTAAGCTTCATACACACAATACGAAAATTGGATGAAAAATACCACTTTTGAAGCATTCGTGCATATGACCATATAATTATTATTTTTTTTGGTGGGGGAGTGGATCTTGGGTGGGAGTTCCCACACTTTTTTCCCCAGGACTTGACCCCTGGGTGCACCCCTCATTTTTATAAAACTTTTGCTCCCCTGTTAGCGCCACTCTTGACTAAAGCTTTCAATAATATAGTTGACTCCCACCTGCCTTAAGGGGCAATTATCCGCAAATGTCTCCATTCTACTAAAGCCAGGCAAAGATCCATCCCAATGTAGCATCTATTGGCTGATATCTTTGCTTAACATTAACCTTAAACTGTTCGCAAAGGTATTAGCCAATCGCCTATCTCCTCTTCTGCCAGGGGCGATTCATAAGGATCAGGTGGGATTTGTTCCCAGTTGTGAGGCAAGGGACAATACCACCAAAACCATTCATCTTATTTCATATATCCAACGTCAGAAATTGAAAGCCTGTCTCCTATCCTTTGACGCGGAAAAGGCGGTCGATAGGGTCAATTAAAGATTCATATACGACTCTCCCTAGAGCAACTAGGCCTAGGAACATCTTTTATTTCCAGGGTGATGTCCCTGTATTCTCAACCTTCCACCTCTGTCTTAGTGAATGGCACTTCCTCCGAACCATTCGTCATTTTGAATGGCACACGTCAAGGCTGCCCCCTCTCTCCCCTTTTGTTTGTCATTGTCATTAAACACCTGGCTTGTGCCATTTGTCATAATGCTTCTATCCAGTGTATCCCAACATACTACTCCATCACAAGCCGTCCCTCTACGCTGATGATCTCCTGGTCTACATACAACAACCCCATACCTCCTTAGTTACGTCGTTTTGGCTCCTTCAGTAATTTCAAACTTAATATGTCCAAAACAGAGGCTCTCAATAACTCCTTATCTGCCTCTATGATGTTCTCATTATGAACAAATTTCTCTAATATTGTGGATGCATTAAGGTAAAAAAGGCTTAAAGTTTGACCTCATATTATATGGTTTTGTTACATCTGTAGACAAAAATCTGCAGAAAATCTAATAGTGTGTATGGGGTCTTAGCCTGTAGTACTACATTGAGCATGGCTGAATTTTGAATATCTGTTCTGTGTAGGTATTACAATCTGTTAAAATTAGGCTCTGTTCACATATATGTGAACTGGATGCATTTTAACCGCATCCAATTCGCATAACATGTGAACGTGACCGGCTTTCAGTGGAGCTGGTTCACACATGTGCGGGGCAGTAGCAGAGCAGTTTTAAAAAGTGTCCTGTGCTTTTTGGGTCTGGTTCAGGTGCCATTTCAGGCAAAAACTTGCACCTGAACTGGTGAACAGAAACGCACTGGACCGCTGCACTGAAACCGTGGCCCCATATGGGTGAACCCAGCCTTAAAGCGAAGCTCCACCCAAAAGGGGAAGCTCCGCTTGTTCACACCCTCCACTGCCACATTTGGCACTTTTTTTTTGGGGGGGGGGGGGGGGAGCGGGTACCTCTTTTTGACCGGTACCCTCTCCCACTTCCAGGTAAAATCGCTGTGGCGATCTACGAATATGTCTGGCCCCTCCTCCTTCCTCCTGCAACCTTCTGGGACGCACAGGGGCCATTTACAAAGGGCAGCGCCACTCACGCATGCACAGTAGGAAACCGGCTGTGAAGCCTGAACGCTTCACTGCCGGTTTCCCTTAGTGAAGATGGCGACAGCTGCACCTGAACCTGATTGAAGAATCAGATTGTATACCAACATCGCTGGAACCCTGGACAGGTGAGTGTCATTAAAGTAAAAGTAAGCAGCTACAGTATTATTATAAATTTTACAGTTTTATTATACATTTGGGGGGGGGGGGGACTGGAGCACCTCTATAAGGCAAACATTATGGTTAACGTATGATTTAATAATGCCAATGAGACCTTTTAGCAATTCCAACTCCACCCCATTCCTCCACCTTGGTCCTTACACAGTAGTATCTCTCCTTCAGCTATGTTGCTGTTTAAATACATGGATAATCCAATGGTGAGAAATTGTTTTATTGATTGTTTCAGCAGAGAACCTGAGCTAGTTTGTGATCCAGCCAACTAGCATCCAAGGTGGATGTACCCATTAAGATTTATCCTCAAGCCTAAAGTATATGAATTATAGCAATTTATAACAAGCCAATATTTTATTATATACCCACGCCAGACAACAGACAGTTACATTTAGATGTGTCTAGCATTTGGAATCCCTGGAACATACATAAAGAACCAGAAATAAGGGAAATAAAAGATTTCAGTGCTCTGAACAAGGAATGCTCATGGGGTAATATCACATAATTGCAGCTTTTATGGAATGGGTTATTTTATCATAATGGATCATTAGTATATGATTTGCATCTCATTTTCACTAATATCTCTTATTTGCAGTATGTACATTTAGCTCAATAGTAACCTCGTTATGTGTTCTTTTTCTTTAACCGAATGTTACATTGCCATTGACAGGGCATTAACTCAGGTTAACGACAAGTGAAATGTACAATCACCTTAGGGCTTGGTTTTCTGAAAGGAAATCTATCATTAAAAATCAATTACATCTTAATGTGCAGCAATATATCGTGCCGCGGGATATGACAGGTCGCGGGGGTTCTCACTTTAAATAGTTAGGAAGTTAGAAATTTTTCTTGCCGTAGATTACATTCATCTTTTGTTACAGTGATGATTTACTGGTAGTCATAAAAAGCACGTTGACTTAAGTCATATTCAAACAATAACATATTAGAATAGTAATGTTTGCCACTGTATTTAACATTGCTGCACACATAACCCCAAGCTGCTGTCTGAATAACCTCTAAAAGAAGTAATTTCTGCATTCTAAATGTAGACATTCACCCATAAGTACTACCTCCATTGTAGGTGGGGTCTGGTGGTGGCTGGCTGTCTTAAATGATGCATGCTGGTGTGGGCATAGTGTGAGATTTCAGCATCGTACATTCTCTCCCAGTCTCCTCCTATCACTGCACGCTGTGCTGTTGACAGTCAGAATTATGTCTCAGTACAGCTCAGTACAATGAGATGTCTTAAAGTGTATGTCAGGACAAAGTAGAAAGAAAACATATGCAGTACTGCTCTGCAATACATGCACCTTTGCTCATGTGTTATACCTTTAACCGCTTCTGGACCGCCCCTTGTACATATACTGTGGCAGGGAGGCCTGGCTGTGCAAAATCACGTACCTGTACGTGATTTTGTGCATGCGGTGTAGGGGGCGCATGCATGCCCCTGGAGCACCACTCCCGCTGTGATTGTTAACAGCGGGAGCCAATCAGTGGAATCAGCGGGACTGGCGGACACGATGGGCGTGCCTATGTAAACTACAACTGTTTACATAGGCTAAGCTAAAAACACGATCTCCGTTTTCCACCAGTGTAACCCCCCACAGTTAGAAAGAACCTCCCTAGAACACACTTAACCCCTTGATCGCCCCTTGATCACCCTTCCCTGCCAGTGTCATTTATACAGGGATCAGTGTATTTTTTTAGCACTGATCACTGTATTGGTGTCACTGGTCCCCAAAAAGTGTCACTTAGGGTCAGATTTGTCAGATTTGTAAAAATGCCATAACCCATAGTTTGTAGACGTGATAACTTTTGTGCAAACCAATCAATAAACGCTTATTGGGATTTTCTTTACCAAAAATAGGTAGCAGAATACATATTGACCTAAACTGACGAAATTTGATTTAAATTTTTTTTTTTATTGGGAATGTTTTATAGCAGAAAGTAAGGAATATTGTTTTTTATTCAAAATTGCTGCTCTTTTTTTGTTTATAGCACAAAAAATAAAAACTACAGAGGTGATCAAATACCACCAAAAGATCTATTTGTGGGGAAAAAAGATTGAATTTGGGTGCAATGTTGCATGACCGCGCAATTGTTATTCAAAATGTGACAGCGCTGAAAACTGAAAATTGGCCTGGGCAGGAAGGGGGTTAAAATGCCCTGTATTGAAGTGGTTAATCACCGCTGGGTTTTTTATTTTTTGCTCTATAAATGATTAAAAAAAAAAAAAAAAAAAAAAAAACACTGATGAAGAGGCACTGATTGGCAGCACTGATGGGTACTGATTGGTAGCACTGATGGGCACTGATTGACAGCACTGATTGGCAGCATTGATGGGCACTGATTGACAGCATTGATGGGCACTGGTTGACAGCATTGATGGGCACTGATTGGCAGCATTGATGGGCACTGGTTGACACTGATAGGCGGCACTGTTGGGGCTCCACTGATCAGCAGGAAACTGATGATCGGTGCCCTGGTTATCAGTGCAGATGTCCCCTTTCACACTAGCCAGTTACCAGCTCTCTCCTCTCCTCACGCTTTGACAGCGTATGGTAAAGGAATGCTGATAACTGGCAAGTGTGTTTACATCATGATCAGCTGTGATTTGACACAGTTGATCACATGGTAAAGAGCCACCGTTATTGGCTCTTTACCTCTGAAGGAAGGAGAGGTTCTGGGAGGACGTCAATAGACGCCCTCCCAGAACTGGATGACCGCGCTGTAGCCATCCTTTGGCTATAGCACAGTCGGCAATGTCCTTATCCTCTAAAAATAGTCCATACACATCCATAATTTACTGGCCCTGTAATCAATTTTTTTTTTTTGGCCTTCTTGTAACATTTTATATGATCCCACCCAACCTCTCTTTTTGCCCTTTTAAGGAAATGTGTCTTGAAAAATACATACAGTAGATCTCTATCAAAATATGCCACGTAGTGTCTGGTCGTCTGTGGCGTCAAACTTTCACTGACCTGAAAGAAGTATGCGGTCAGTGAAATCACAACTTCTTATCTGCATACTGTTCCTGGGTCAGCTTAAAGCAACTCCACTGCTAAAATAGTCAAAACAAACTGTTCCCTGCTATGAGGACATTGAAAACTCACCTCTCCTGCTGCTTGCGCTGCTGATATTTGCTATAGTAAAGAGAACCCGCTGGCGGAAGATCCAGCAGAATCTGACACTTCAGACAGTGACTCATCCACATGTTGTCATTTTACACTGAATACAATGAATATGTTTGTTGATAAATGATAGGGAGGACAAAGGCGGTGCGAACATGGCATGGCTATTGCCTTAAAGCGATGGGGATGTCTGAATTTATCTATATAATTATTGTAGGTAGCTTCAAATTAATATTTTTTTCTAGATTTAAAGACAATTTTTATGACATTGCAGTAAAAATTAAACCGTTATTTTATGGCTAAATAAAGGTTTAGTTAAAGGGAACTACTGCTTATGTATTTTTATCATAGGCTTATTTTGAATTGCAAAAACATTTTGCAGTTTACAGATCCTTAAATGTGGTTGGTGCATTAGTTTTCTTTGTTTTGTTTTTTATTTTACCTGGTGAATCTGCCAAAGGGGCACTAGTTCTTCCACTGACACCATAGATAGGGCTCTATTCCTCCCAACAATACCGATGATAGGGCACCAGTCCTTCTACTGACACCAAATATGGGGCTCTGATCCACCTAACAATACCAATGGTATGGCACCATTCCTTCTACTGACACCAAATATGGGGCTCTATTCCTCCTAACAATGCCAATGGTAGGGCACCAGTCCTTCTACTGACACCAAAGATAGGGCTCTATTCCTCCCAACAATACCAATGATAGGGCACCAGTCCTTCTACTGACACCAAATATGGGGCTCTGATCCACCTAACAATACCAATGGTATGGCACCATTCCTTCTACTGACACCAAATATGGGGCTCTATTCCTCCTAACAATGCCAATGGTAGGGCACCATTCCTTCTACTGACACCAAATATGGGGCTCTATTCCTCCTAACAATGCCAATGGTAGGGCACCATTCCTTCTACTGACACAAAATATGTGGCTCTATTCCTCCTAACAATACCAATAGGGGGGCACCATTCCTTCCACTGACCCAAAATATGGGGCTCTATTCTTTTCATTAACACCAGCAAAGGGGGACTATTGGACCGTAGGCAGAACAATTCAAAATATGTCTATATAACTTAAATCCTTAATAAATGAGTATACACTAGGGGGTGCACCGATATCATTTATTTTACAAATACAAGTACCAATACTTTTTTTTAGTACTCGCCGATACAAATTACCGATACCTAACGTAACTGTTTTGTTTACACGTCAGCTGTCAGCAGTGGTACAAAAACTGGAAATATTATTTAAAAATTAAATATTTTTTTTATTTTGCACTTTTGTCAATGTGAAATGTGTAAATATATGTTAAAGGTGTAAAAATATTAACGAACAAAGCAAACAAATAAAAGGGGGTATAAATGAATAATAGTTTATAAAATAGAAGTGAACAAAAAATAATCAGCAGGAAAAGAATAATTCAATGAAGAAGGAGAATAAGGAGTTAATTAAGGCTGATTAGAGTAAATTAAGGATTAATAAGCGGTTAAAACAGAGCACATTTATTTAAAAAAAAAAAAAAAAAAAAGTTTTCTTTTTACTTGACAGGTTTAACCACTTGCTGATCAGCCACAGTATATATATATATATATATACATACTGCGGGAGGTCGTCTTTATTGCACGAAAAGACGTACCTGTACGTCGTTTCGTGTAATAGAGACTGTGGGTGTGCACTGGGGCCAGCGGACTCAATATCCGCCGGCCACCCGCGTTTGCGGTACAGAGAGGCAGAACGGGGATCCCCATTCTGACAGGACAACATGGAGATCTGCTGTACCTAGTGAGAGACAAGTATGAAAAAAATTAAAAATATTTTTGGTAATGCACTAGGTCAGTGCGACCTCCCTTTTTTCTAATATTTTACAGTTCCAAGAACACCCATTGTTCTGAAGAGGGCAGCAGGACCATTGGCATTGAACAGAATTCCTAGACCCTTTACCCAAGCGTAGAAGATTTGTGTTGTGTCTCATAAAGAGAACCTGTTACCTATATGCTATCACATAGGGGGCCACTAGCCAATAAAGTCATGTAAAAATAAATTCATAAATTATTAAAAAAAAGTTTTAAACATTTAAAGATATACTTAAAAAATAATAAGGAAAATGTTTTAGAGACCACCCCCCCCCACAAACACACATACAAAAAGACATTCATTGGGCAATATCCCTACATATGTTACAAGTCGCTGCGCTGCAAGTGAGATCAATAATTTTAGCACCAGAGCTCCTGCCTAACTGTAAACTGATGACCTATAGAGACTTTTAAAGCGAGTACTGATGTTTTTTACCATTTTACAGGCGCATACAATTTTAAGGTCTGGCATGTTAGGTATCCATTTACTCGGTGCAACCTCATCTTTTATATTTTACCAAAATTTGGTTAAATAAATTGCATTTATGTGCCCAAAAATTTATTTTAATGTATTTTTTACTGAAATGTTGCTTTTCATAAACAGTTGCACTAATATTGAGTAACATAAAAAAATGCAACTACCGACATTTTATTCTTTAGGGTCTCTTCTTTGTTTTGAGAGTTTAAAGTAATCTTAAGGCCTAAAATGATTTTTAAAACATATAAACACCAAAAAATAAAAATAAAAATGCCTCTGGTACTCAAGTGGTTAAAATACCCATTTTCCATTCTCTAACACTGCACCCTGTCTCCTACCTGGCACGAGGTAGAAGTTTTAGTTTGCCTAACCTGCCAGCTGCTTGTAGCCAGTGAGGAGAAGCTGGGAATGCATACTCCCTCCATTACACACTGACATTGCAGAGGGGAGGGGCGGAGAGGGGGTGCAGGATGATTGGGGGGAGCTTCAAAATGCACCTTTGCCTGAGAAGACAAAAATCCTTGCACCAGCCCTGCCTGCAAGCTGCTGCCATAATGGATTGATTTTCAGAGGGGAAGTAGAGAGAAAATGTGTATGTAGTAGGGTTGTCACCTGTCCAGTATTCACAGACAGCCTGGGTTTTAAATCCTGTGTCTGGGTTTCAGCCCACCTGAAACCTGGACACATGAGTGGCAACCCTGCAGCACCAGTCCTCCTATCACCTTCTCCCCTCTCGTCGGCTTTCAGTGCTTTTAATTATATTGGTAGTGCTTTACTGGGGTACAAACTGACCTGGGGGGGATTATACTGGGGTACACACTGACCTGGGGGATTTTACTGGGGGACAAAATGACCTTGGGGGATTATATGGGGGGACAAACTGACCTGGTTGGGTTTTACTGGGAACAGACTGACCTGGGGGGGTGTACTGGGTCACCTGTTTGTACCTTGTGGGAGATGTCTGTACAACTGACCTGGGGGGGATTTTACTGGAGACAGACTGACTTGGGGGGTTACTGGGGACAGCTTGATCTGGGGGGGGGGGTGTACTGGGTCACCTGTATGTAACTTGGGGGAATGTCTGTACGCCTGACCTGGGGGGGGGGGGGGGGGTGTACTGGGTCACCTGTATGTACCTTGGGGGGATGTCTGTACGACTGACCTGGGGGAATTGTACTGGGGGACAGACTGAGCTTGTTTGATATAACTATGCTCCTTAAGCTTTTCCCATTATTAACACAATTTGGCCAGACCCACTGTTCATCATGGGACACTACATGCGCCACAATAATACTCTTCTTGGGGCACCCAAAGGTGCCTCAGGTCTTTTACAATCTTATAGTGTATACTGCAAAAAAATAATTGCTGTGCGCCGCTAAAGTTTTTGGGTCTGGCTTAATGAAAAGGTGGTAACCCTAGTATGTAATCAGGATACTATGTATATTTGTTTTTCTTTTAACATACACTTTAATAAGTAGCACTATCTATTAAATAAGCATGAGCCAGAACGCTTCAACCTGTTTTCCTGCCACTTCACTGAAATCAGCGTTAGCTGTCTGTGGCGGGTTTGCATAGGTGAGTAATACTAAAATGTTTTGTCCTGTCACACGCTGTATGAAGTGACAGCAGACAGGATTGGAAATCAGTGAGGTGTTAACTCCTGCAAAGTTTTTGAAGTGTCACCATAGCAACCAACGTGTGCTATACATGGATTAAAGACCTCTCACACAGCACTAGTGTTTTCATTTTATAAAACTGCTATTAATGTGTACCTTTGGACGTCTACAGTGAGACATAATAAGACAAGCCAATACATTTTTCAGCAAAATGCTGTCCTCACATTTTTAACTTACCATTAAATTATTGTACCACAGACAGCAAACCTGATGCCAGGGCTGATCCTAGGGTAACAGATGCCCGGGTGTGGAAATATTTCTGGCGCCCCACGTGGGCGTGGTCATCTTACTAACTCCCCCCACTTTACAAATGTTTCTATGGCTACGACTCAGACACAGAGATGCTCCCCTAAGAAGTCTTCATTACCCTGGGATCCTCCCATGATCTTTTAACAATAAAGAAAATGAGTACACTAATGAGACCTGGAGGGAAGTCTCTCTAATGCACACAGAGAGGGCTTCTGTTAGAGACTCTGTTAGAAAGAGCCCCCAGACATACTACAAGAGATGGTCAGAGACTGCACACATAGTAAAAGGGAAGGTCAGACACTGCAGACATAGTACAGGAGAAGGTCAGAGACTGCAGACATAGTACAGGAGAAGGTCAGAGACTGCAGACATAGTACAGGAGAAGGTCAGAGACTGCAGACATAGTACAAGAGATGGTCAGACTGCAGACATAGTACAGGAGAAGGTCAGAGACTGCAGACATAGTACAGGAGATGGTCAGAGACTGCACACATAGTAAAAGGGAAGGTCAGACACTGCAGACATAGTACAGGAGAAGGTCAGAGACTGCAGACATAGTACAGGAGAAGGTCAGAGACTGCAGACATAGTACAGGAGAAGGTCAGAGACTGCAGACATAGTACAAGAGATGGTCAGACTGCAGACATAGTACAGGAGATGGTCAGAGACTGCAGACATAGTACAGGAGATGGTCAGAGACTGCAGACATAGTACAGGAGATGGTCAGAGACTGCAGACATAGTACAGGAGATGGTCAGGGACTGCAGTTCCTAAGGATGGAAGTAGGTAATGGCCGACCAGACCCGGCAATACAGCAACATCAGTTTTTCTGATCAGGAGTCAGCTCACTCTGGGTTGCCCTTGGCGACTCCACTGGGTAGTGCTCAGATCTCTATTCTGGCAATGACTCCCTTCCTTTCTTCACCAGGGATGACACCAGTCTGTGCGGCTTTCCCTCTGGTGGCACAGGGCAGCGCGGTTCTCTTTCTGATGTTGTCCCCTCAGCACTTCCTCTCCCTGGAGTCCTGGGTGTACTTTCCCGGCATCCTGGAGCTCTCTCTCCCCCCCTCTTATTCAGCTTAGCATGCTGTGTGGGTTGCAGTTTCCGGGTCACAATGGGGCCGCCAGTCCACGGGACTACATGTCCCACAATCCTCTTCTCTGCTCCTTTTTATTGTATTTCTTCCCTGGCCAATATGAAGAAGGGAGAAGAAACATAGCGGGCAGCTGACCTGGCAAGTACAGCAGTGCGAGGAGGAGAGGGATGGTGGGGTCTAAGAGCCCGCAGCTGCTCTCTCTCCACTCAGACACGGGCAATCCGTTCTCCGGCTGCTTCGCTCTCCTCCTCTGACAGGAGGAGGGAGGGGGATGGGCAGTAAACACAGAGAGCCCTCTTCCCGGTGGCACAGTCTCTTCTGCCCTGATCCACTCCTGCATACCTCCCAACTTTTAAAGTTGCGAATGAGGGATATTCTGGGGAGAGCGTGACCTGCGGCATGCGCAGCTTATATCAAAGTGCCCATCAGAGCCCCCCCACAGCAGGTGTTCCCCATCAGAGCCCCCCCAGCAGGTGTCCCCCATCAGAGCCCCCCCCACAGCAGGTGTCCCCCATCAGAGCCCCCCATCAGCAGGTGTCCCCCATCAGAGCCCCCCACAGCAGGTGTCCCCATCAGAGCCCCCCATCAGAGCCCCCCCACAGCAGGTGTCCCCCATCAGAGCCCCCCCCCCCACAGCAGGTGTCCCCCATCAGAGCCCCCCCCACAGCAGGTGTCCCCCATCAGAGCCCCCCCCCCCACAGCAGGTGTCCCCCATCAGAGCCCCCCCACAGCAGGTGTCCCCCCCATCAGAGCCCCCCCCACAGCAGGTGTCCCCATCAGAGCCCCCCCACAGCAAGTGTCCACCATCAGAGCCACCCCCCCACAGCAGGTGTCCCCCATCAGAGCCCCCCCACAGCAGGTGTCCCCATCAGAGCCCCCCCACAGCAAGTGTCCCCCATCAGAGCCACCCCCCACAGCAGGTGTCCCCCACCAGAGCCCCCCCACAGCAGGTGTCCCCATCAGAGCCCCCCCCCCCCCATAGCAGGTGTCCCCCATCAGAGCCCCCCCACAGAAGGTGTCCCCCATCAGAGTCCCCCCACAGCAAGTGTCCCCCATCAGAGCCCCCCCACAGCAGGTGTCCCCCATCAGAGCCCCCCACAGCAGGTGTCCCCCATCAGAGCCCCCCCCCCCCACAGCAGGTGTCCCCCATCAGGTGTCCCCATAGATCAGTACCTGTCCAATAGATACCTGTAGCTCGGGCGCGCTGGGATCAGAAGCACCGTGCACATTGCAGAGGGGTGTGGTATCTCTGGTTACTAGGAGGGCGGCACTGGAACAGCATTTCTGGGAGTGCACTGGGGATGATTGGCAGCAGCTCCGGCCAACCCAGAAGAGAAAAGCCGACACACGCAGAGGCAGCGGGGCAGACAGGAGACTGCTCCACACGCACCGGATTAGTGGAGTCTAGTACCAAAACGTGTTCCGGTACTAGGCTCCACAGAGGTACACAGAGGTACTCAGCAAGGTTTCCGGGGACAGCGGGAGCGGTATGCGCTCTTGTCAGTTGCTGGCGGGATGGGGAACCGCAGCACCCGCTACATGCGCTCCACCTCCGCCTCTGGACACAGATGAGGAGGAGGGAGTGGAGCACCACTCTGGAGCTTCGGCGCCCCCACCTCTGCGGCGCCTGGGTGCGGAGCACCCCACGCACCCTGCCTAGGATCGGCCCTGCCTGATGCATTTCTTTAAGTCTACCTTTAGACTTGTGACTATTGTTGAGGCACTTCTGAAAAGCAATCTGCAGTGGGTCTTGTGACAGAACCCACTGTCACTGTGTGTTTTGGAGACATTTGTGTCCAGAGTCGCCTGTTCATCGGAACCGGGTGAATGCGGTATCTGTGGCTGGGCTTGTGGAGTCGTTCCTGGCTACCTAAACCTATTGGCCCGGCTGGGCTAAATATATACTTTTATTCCACAATTAATGTACTTTTAGCTTATAAAGACATATACAAAATGGCACTGATATAAGGTAATGTAATGCTGCATCCCTTCTCCCCCCCCCTCTTGTTGCTGTGTTTAATTGTGTTGGGTCAAGGGATGTAGACAAAAGGTCTGCACTGGAGACACATCTCAGCAGGGGATCTGTTAGGAGGGGCTGCCTGCTTATCATAATTCCTTCATGGGTTTCAACTGAAGCTGTTTGAATATACAAGTGTTGAGTTTCCATTGGTTCTTCCTTGTCCCCTACCCCCTCTATGACAAGGCTAAGGGGGGTATCCCCAACTGTGTTTAAAGTGTATTTTTGAAACTTAATAAACAGTTTATGCTCTGGGTGTTTAACCCTCAACACCTGTGTGGCTTGTCTCATGATTGAGGGGTTAAGGGCTGGTTATGGCGAATCTGCAGGCTGCGGGTGCATTTGGAGGACAGGAGACACAGGTCTGGCGGAGATGCTCAGAAGAGGCATCCGAGATCCGTCACAGGTCTCTTTTTTGCTTGACAGGTGGTGAGGAGGTGATATGTTGCCTCCCCACTGCCTGTTTTAACCTTGAACAAACAAGCAGCAACTGAAGACAGAGAGAAGTCAGAACTCTTGATTAGTTATGTGTTTTTGGTCAGGGACTCAAGGAATATTTGGATTGGATAAACATGACTGCCGGGCAATTAGCAGGAGGTGGTTAGTAATAACAGACCGCCTATTTCTCATGCGGGAATAATAAACTCTCTTCAGATTGATATTTATGAGCATTTGTACCCAGATCCCTAAGTAAAGCTGGCCATACACAAAACAAATTGTATCTGGTTCCTGATGAACTGGTTGAAATTCACCCCATGGGTGGCCCTGTCTGCACCCTCCTGACCAACATTCTAATGCCACGTACACACGATCGGAATTTCCGACAACCAAACCGTGGATTTTTTTTTCAACGGATGTTGGCTGAAACTTGTCTTGCACACACCCGGTCGCACAAATGTTGTCTGAAATTCTGATCGGCAAGAACGCTCTGACGTACAACACGTACGACGAGCCGAGAAAAATGAAGTTCAATAGCCAGTGCGGCTCTTCTGCTTGATACCGAGCATGCGTGGACTTTTGAGCGTCGGAATTATCTACACGCGCTCGGAAGTTAAGACAACGGATTTTGTTGTCGGAAAATTTGAGATCAAGCTCTCAAACATCTGTTGTCGGAAATTCCGACACAAAATGTCCGATGGAGCCTGCACACACTCGGAACTTCCGACAACAAGCTCCCATCAAACATTTGTGGTCGGAAATTCCGATCGTGTGTATGTGACATTAGACTGAAAAATTGACGGAACTGGGCAGAAGATGAACCAATCAGATGCAGGTACCGTTCTGGTATTTTGACAGCCAGGAGAGCCAAAACTCAGAATACCAGAAAGCCACGGTGGGAAATTCATCCGCCCTGCTTTGCATGGATGGAGGAATCTGTTAGATTTTGCTATTATTCAGCACATACTGTAGGCTGAAAGAACAATGTAGAACCCTCTACCTGAAGGTTGGTGCTAGAATAGGATTTTCTAGGCTCAGGGTCTAGGTGCAGGTAAATCTAGTCAGGCTTGTGCTTTAGGCTGGGCCTGGATGTTTTGATTTGGGACTTGGAGTGTTCAGTGTAGTGGTGGGTGTGGTCACCTGTGCTCCGATTCAGAAATGCCTCCCTTTTTTTTTTAGAAAGATGGTTCTGGAACAGGGGTTGGACCTGAGGTCTGAGTGGCAGGCAGCTCATGTAAGGAGCTCTGACCAATTACTCTTTGGTATTGACAGGGGGCAGGCCTCCCATATAAGCTGGGGTCACATGCTGCCAGGGAGGAGTTCTGTGTGCAGAAAAAGACAGAATGGGGTATTGAGCTGCGGTTCCGGGCATCCCACGTGGGGATGCGCTCAGTGCGGAAGAGGGTTGGAGGAGCCACTAGGATGGATGCTTAGATAAAGATCTTTATCTTCGAATTAGTGTTAAGCTGCTGTGCTACCGGGGAACACAGGACTTGTACACAGATGAACTAGGTCAGAAACAAGTCCCCATAGTGTAGGGACCAACAGTACCCCCCGGTACGGTGGGACTTTAAAGGCGAACTATACAATTTTATATAAAAATAGATTTATTTAGAAAATTATTTTTTATAAAAAAACAACGTGTGAGACAAACAAACAAATGTAATACATACAATATAGAACATTAATGCATGGATGACCAAATACATAAATATTGACACATTTGATTGAGTAATTATAAGAAAACTTTCCTCCAAAAGCCTGACATGTTTCAGGGCGACTCCCTTTCTTCAGAGGCGTTTAATAGGAGAAATTATATAATTACAATTACAGGGTGTGACAGACCTAGCCGGGACACAGGCTGTTGGAGGGGACTGAAGGCGAGCCTATTACCTTGCGATTATGGGCCCTGGCATTTGGGGGAACAGTGCTCTTTGAGCTGCAAGCCTGGGACCACTGAGCTGGTGGTACTTGGATTCAGGTCCATGCTGGCCCCCCAATACACATAGAATCTGTATGTGTATTTGGCATATTAGCAAGAGACGCTAATGCCATGACTCATGAACTCCAGCCACCTGTCTGTTGTGTTAATGCATATAGTCTGGCTTGTAGGAGAGTTTCACCTATTGTTGTGTGTGCTAATTAACCCTGCAATTGAATGAAGGAGTCCAGTGTTGATTAAGATAATTAGCTCATGCTAATTAGGTTAGGTGTGAGTCATCTGGCTGTATATATGTGTGACATGTCAAATAAAGATTAATTCCTGATGTAGCCTACACTGGTGTTGTCTGGTGACTGGGTGAGCTAAGGGGTCTTGGATTGTATGGTACCGGACGGAGGAAGCATTTACGGCGGACATCTTGGGTACGAGGTCCGTCACAATGGGCTGGCAGCGGTGGGATCGTGCTTCCTTGTCGTGAACACATCCAAACCATCACCTGGATCCAAGGCCCGGATAGCAGAGGTACAGATACGTCATGGAAGAGGAATTCGGAAGGAGGTTGCGAGAGATGCGGATACAGCACAGAGGACCAGTATCGGTGCAGGTCCTGCTGGGATGGTATGATTCTGTTCGCCTACAACTCTGGAAAGAAGCGCTAGCCTGTGAGCAGCGACACCAGGGAAAAGTTCTCCCCTCCATCCATGTAAGGTACTGGTCGCAGTATGAAGTACGATTGCTGTTATTAGGGGAACAACCGAAGCAGGAGTGGACAGCTGAGTTAAGCAGGCTGATCCGGGCAGAAATGCGTTTGGACGAGAGCTACAGAGCCCTCCGGTGGTATGTAGCCCAAGTGTGCCCGTGGACAGCGGATGACAGGCCCATGGAAGGCTTTGATTATAATGGCCTGGGATTGTTGTACTGGAGGCTGTCCGAGGACCCCGACTTTGGGAGTGATCTGGAGTGGCGTTTGGAGGAAATAATGGAGCACAGAGAGCAAAGATTGAACATCTCGGAAGTGCTCTGGGCACAGGAAGATTTGGAGTTCCTGGCCGCTCAGGAATGGGAGCTGGAGATTGCCTACATACAGCTGCTAGACTCTGCTCAGCAGCAGGGTGGGGCTCCCTTTGCCTGGGACTATCAGGAAATACCAGCAGACAGCTCTGAAATCCTGGCTGAAGAGTCAGCAATGTGGCATAGTAACAGAGTGCTTTGCCCACCTGCCCCCGCAGCTATGGACGCGGAGGTCTTATGGCGGATGCAGCAAGTGCTGACTGACCTTGACAAACCTGTTACTGCACAAAACGAGGTTGGATGGAGGAATATGCCTGTCCAGCAGCATGCAAGAGAATCGGCAGTGGAAACTCTGGAGATTGCCGTCCCCAAACCTGAAGTGCTGACAACAGGGCAGAGCTCTGCTAACTTCTGCCCAGCATCAACAGCAGTATCTGGGGAGTTACAAGGAACTTCCCCAGCTGAAGGGGGGATGGGACTGCAGTCCCCACCTGTATACCCCAGGGATGCTGGGCTGTCGGCCCAGATCCCCAACAGCATGATGGAGTGAGCCCAGTCACCCTGTCTTCTCTCCAGCGGCTGAAAAGACTCCAGGGAGAAGGGCCAGTCCAGGCCTCTCCCCAGCGGCGGATATGTTCTATGAGAGAGGCAGAAGTTGGCTGGGTGAGTCGTGCTCTGTTTGGAACAATTTGTTTGGGGTACTGTGTGGGTACAGGCATTAGAGCACTGGAACCACTGACTAACTTCGGAGTCAACCCGTCTGGGGTCTCCTCCTGTGTTAGTCTCCTGCCGAAAGGGGAGAAATGTGACAGACCTAGCCGGGACACAGGCTGTTGGAGGGGACTGAAGGCGAGCCTATTACCTTGCGATTATGGGCCCTGGCATTTGGGGGAACAGTGCTCTTTGAGCTGCAAGCCTGGGACCCCTGAGCTGGTGGTACTTGGATTCAGGTCCATGCTGGCCCCCCAATACACATAGAATCTGTATGTGTATTTGGCATATTAGCAAGAGACGCTAATGTCATGACTCATGAACTCCAGCCACCTGTCTGTTGTGTTAATGCATATAGTCTGGCTTGTAGGAGAGTTTCACCTATTGTTGTGTGTGCTAATTAACCCTGCAATTGAATGAAGGAGTCCAGTGTTGATTAAGATAATTAGCTCATGCTAATTAGGTTAGGTGTGAGTCATCTGGCTGTATATATGTGTGACATGTCAAATAAAGATTAATTCCTGATGTAGCCTACACTGGTGTTGTCTGGTGACTGGGTGAGCTAAGGGGTCTTGGATTGTATGGTACCGGACGGAGGAAGCATTTACGGCGGACATCTTGGGTACGAGGTCCGTCACACAGGGTAATTAGAGAAAAAAACGCGCAGACATAGCTGCAGCAGTATATTATTCCAAATATGTTAAAAAAGTGCCTAGATTCGTATAGGGCATTTGCATATATATATATATATATATTTTTTTTTTCTTTTGTTTTTTGTATATATTGTGTATATATATATATATATATATATATATATATATATATATATATATATATATATATATATATATATATATATATATATATATATATATATATATATATGCAAATGCGTATTTGCATATATATATATATATATATTTTTTTTTTCTTTTGTTTTTTGTATATATTGTGTGTATATATATATATATATATATATATATATATATATATGCAAATGCGCTATACGAATCTAGGCACTTTTTTAACATATTTGGAATTATATACTGCTGCAGCTGTGTCTGCACGTTTTTTTCTCTAAATTCCCTAAGAGCCACATTGGGCTTACCCTTGGTTATAAATGCCTGCCTTCTCTTTTGAAGTACTTAGTATTTTTATTTTTTTACTCTTTAAATTATTATTAAAATATATTGTATTGTCTTTATAGGCTTTGACATCCATCTCTGTGTGGTTTGGGTCACCCGGTCTTCTTTGTGGGGCCTGTGTGAGGTTCACTTTTGCGCTCTAGACAGGGACCTACCATTTCTGGATATTCCTGGCAGTTAACCCCTCTCCCCACTAATACCTATGGGGAATCAGTTGTATCTACGTACATTTATTTTAAAAGCATACATTGGTATGTATTCTGTGCTTGGTCTGGGATGAAACAGTTGATGATGTGCTGTTCTTGAAATGCTCTGTCTTCACGATTTCCAAATTTGTCTTGCAGATTGTAATTATATAATTTCTCCTACTAAACGCCTCTGAAGAAAGGGAGTCACCCTGAAACATGTCAGGCTTTTGGAGCAAAGTTTTTTTATAATTACTTAATCAAATGTGTCAATATTTTTGTATTTGGTCATCCATGCATGAATTTTCTGTATTGTATGTATTACATTTGTGTGTTTGTCTCACACGTTGTTTTTTTATAAAAAAATATTTTCTAAATAAATCTATTTTTATATGAAATTGTATAGCCTTTAAAGTCCCACCGTACCGGGGGGTACTCTTGGTCCCTACTCTATGGGGACTTGTTTCTAACCTATAATTTTGGGATGTTGGCAACTTTCTGTGGAAGCACTTTTTGTCTCCACATATGGTTCATTATCATATATTGTACACAGATGAAGGTTGGTGAACAAGAAGTGGCAGTAAAGGAACAGGAGGAAAGTTGCTGAGTATAGAGTCAAGCTGCTGTGACCGGGAAACACAGGACTTGTACTTAAAAGGAGGTCAGTGCTAAAGAAACAAAGGAGGACCGTTGAGAGTAGTGCAGAATGCTGTGGCCAGGGAACGCAGCATTAATAGAAATGGACTGGCTGGGAACAGTAGTCCGCCTTGTGCCATGTGTCGGGCTGTCCAGGGGGAGGTACCGAGTATCTCTGGCCTGGTAGGCACATTGGTAATATCTTCCAAAGACTGTGTGGCTGCCAAGCTCATTGGGCCATCGGGGAGAGGCTGTGTAGGTGTCTCATTGATTTGCCGAGGCAACACCTTAATGGTCTGCAAGGTGGAATTATTCAGAGTGAATATTTCTTGTCCCAATGGAAGTGGAGCTACAGGGATCTAGCAATATACGGAAGATGGGGGTCTGGCAGCAGGGTGGTTGGTGGATTGCTAGTAACCAAGTGGTGAACATATCGCTACAACAATAATACATGTATAAGCATTTTTAGGGCTCATGTACACAGGGCAGTTGAAAACCTTTTTTGAACGCTGGAAACTTGACAGCTGGAAACCGACGGTGAAAAACGTCCATCTTACAGCTTTTACATACCGGGTTTATGCAAGTTTATAAGCATTTGAGGTTAGAAGCGTTTTTTAAAAGAGAACCTCAGGAGACCCTCCAAAATGCTCACAATGCAGGAACAACAAGTCAATTATTAACTATTTCACCCATTCTGTAAAAGAAGAGAGAGCAGTGGGCTTGTGCTGTCTTATTTTTTGTGTTTTCACTATGAATCCCATCATGTGAGCAAATGCTCACGATGTTGCTGAGGCTCCAAAGACGTAGAAAATTGTGTGAGAGGACCAAAGTTTGTCGCTACTGAACTCATACATTGATGCAGGCAACAGCATGTGGTGAAATTAGTGTTTTTTCAACATTTTTATATGTTCAAAAAGTATCAGAAATGCTTATAAACACAAATGCACATAAACTCGATTTACTGTGGTTAAGCATTTTGCGATTGAAATGCCAGTAAACTACAATCTAATGCAATTTTTCTGCTTTAAAAAAAATTCCTGTAACCTCAACTGCATTTAAACTACTATAAACTACTATAAATGAGTGTACATGTCAGTGGCACGGGCGTCGCCCCCCAACCATGCGCCCGGCCCCTTTCAGGACCCCGGACGCATGGATTCCTATGGCGGGGTGGGAGGGGGTGGTACTTTTTGTAGCACCTGATTAGAGCCAGAGGCTCTAATAGGCTTCAAAATAGGGTTGGCTCGGGGCACAGAGAGTGTGCCCTGATCTCACCCAGTTGTGTGAGGATAGCAAATTAATTTTCGATATTTTCACACTAACCTTCCTCCCTGCCAATCAGGAGGCAGGGCATCGGACCTGTCTCGTGACTGGCCAAAGCGCAAGGCCACCCTATTGGATGCCTGGCGCTTAGGAAGAGGAGTGGAGGAGACACACGCTGGAGCGGAGGTCACCGCCGCACTGGTGCACTTGGAGGAGCTGCTGCCTGGTGGTAAGTGCCAGCCAGGGGGTCTGTCAGAGCCGTGCGCGGGGGGGGCAGTTGGGGGTGCTGCCAGATACTGGGCACAAGTGGCTGCATTTGATGGGCACAAGTGGCTGCATTTGATAGGCCCAAGTGGCTGCATATGATAGGCACAAGTGGCTGCATATACTGGGCACAAGTGGCTGCATATGATGGGCACAGGGGCTGCATATGATGGGCACAGGGGCTGCATATGATGGGCACAGTGGCTGCATATGATGGGCACAGTGGCTGCATATGATGGGTACAGTGGCTGCATATGATGGGCACAATGGCTGCAATTGATGGGCACAGTGGCTGCATTTGATGGGCACAATTGCTGCATTTGATGGGCACAGTGAGGCTGCAAATGATGGGGGGGGGGGGGGGGGGTTCAGTATTTTTCAATTTGTTTTGCGCCCCCCCCCAAACATTTTTGAGCACCAGCCGCCACTGGTACATGTACACATAAGATAACATAGAGGAGGGTTGAGGGGCTGCTGAAAAAAACACCCAACTGCTCCTAAACTTCACTTTAGCAATTGTAGTGTACATGAGGCCTTACCCATCAAGTTGCAATAACTATTGCAGAATTAAGATCTGATATAACAGCCACCCCAACTGATATAAAGGTACCCTATGTACTGTTATATTGGAAATTGAGTTATAGCCATATATGTTTGCTACTGCTCTCATGCAAAGTAAAGGACTGCACTTTTTTGGTGAATGGGTAGGGGGGACAATGTACCTCTGTGTGTACATGTCTCTGTGTGTGTACATGTCTCTGTATGTGTACATGCCTCTGTGTGTGTACATGTCTCTGTGTGTGTACATGTCTCTGTGTGTGTACATGTCTCTGTGTGTGTACATGCCTCTGTGTGTGTACATGTCTCTGTGTGTGTACATGCCTCTGTGTGTGTACATGTCTCTGTGTGTGTACATGTCTCTGTGTGTGTACATGCCTCTGTGCGTGTACATGTCTCTGTGTGTGTACATGCCTCTGTGCGTGTACATGTCTCTGTGTGTGTACATGCCTGTCATATACTCACATGTGAGAGGTGCTAGGAGCAAACAGATGTGAGGGGGCTTAGAGCATACAGGTGTGAGGAGGCTGAGAGCATACAGGTGTGAGGAGGCTGAGAGCGTACAGGTGTGAGGGGGCTGAGAGCATACAGGTGTGAAGGGGCTGAGAGCGTACAGGTGTGAGGGGGGCTGAGAGCGTACAGGTGTGAGGGGGCTGAGAGCGTACAGGTGTAAGGGGGCCCAGAGTGTACAGGTGTGAGGGGGCCCAGCGGCGACGGCTCTAGCTTCCGTTTTCTCCCTCCTTCTCGGCGGCCAATCGGGAGCATCTTTTTGGACCATCAGAAAACGGGTCTCACACCCACATCTGGTTGGCCTTAATTGAGGGTCAGTGTTACAACAGCGAATATTCATTCGCTGTTGTAACACATGGGTGGGCTCATGGTGCAATGCTCTGCACCACAAGCCCACATATTTTGAAGCCTATGGCTTTAATCAGGTGCTTTACAAAAACACCCCCACCGCTGGAATTCAGGCGCCCGGCTTCCTGAAAGGGGCCGGATGCCTGAATAGGGGGTAGCAGCCGCCATGGATAGATTCATGCTATGCATGAATATATCCATTAGTCATATAGGGGGTGGCGTGGAGGAAGGGGGCAGTGCCCCTAATGGATGGGCCGCCACTGCTTTTGACAGAAGGTGAAAAGCCCCTTTAAATCCTCCAATGAATGCAGCCATTTCTTTAACCATATATAAGGAAGAAGAACTAAGCAGCACTCTAACATTAGTCTACTGAGAAAGATAGACATAATTATTCCTTATTCAGCAAAGTCATGCTGTTTCAATGGCACAGCATAAGCCAAATCCCTGCATTTAACAGTAAATAATTAATGCAATGCTGCTTTGCACAAATACTATTTATTAGCATTCAGGGCCAGCCAGGTGTGGGGACTTGAAGCACAGAGAGGGAAGGTCACTTCTCAGACTTTCCCAACAACAAAGCAGAGAACACATGGCTGCGGATAAGTCAGAGAACACAAGTAGTGACCTTGTAGCACACTTTGGGATAAGTTGCCTACCGCACTAAACAATCTGCTGGTTGAAGTAGGGCTAATCAATACCAGATAGGCAGGTGCTCTCTTTCATGTTTCCAGATTCATAGCTTATTGATTGTATCAGATACGTTTATAGAGAACTTCAAAAATAAAGCGCAGCTATATTTTTTTGATTTATACAAATTACTGATCGTTGCTGGCAAAACATCTGCAGAGGTCATTAGTAGTTTCTTTGTGAAAGATAAATGTGTCTGTCCTTCCCTGTTGATAGGCAATTTGGCACCAGTTATTGCAGCTTGGCAGTGTCCATCCAAATACCCTTAGTAAGGCAGGTGACCTGTGCACTCCTGTATACTGCAGATAAGCAAACGCAACATGGAGTCACACTTATCTGCCAGAGCAAGCTGCTGGAGGTGGAAACTACAAGACCACTGCATACTCATAAGTGTTTGGGGCTTGTTTTCTTCTAGAGCCATATTCCAATAATCAGCCTCAACATGTTTACTATTGACTTAATGCCAGGTATGTCATTATTATGGTGGATGTGGCCTTTGAATGTCCATTGGAATCTTTTTATTCTTTTCATTTTAAATTTTTTTGATAAAAAATTCAAAAGCTGCAGATGTTCTACCAACAGCATGCGTGTTCATCTACTCTCCACTGTGATTAGACTTCTGTAAACCTGCTGCACTGGGGGAGCCCACTTAGAGGGTCTTTGGACTACTTTTAAGGTTTATGACTTGGTAAATCACTGACGACACTGTATTATATATTAGGTGTAACTATACTAAAATATTTTTGAAAGGTTGCTGGATCTAGCTTAGTTATCTCTAACTATATGCATACTAAGTATATGCATATTATGTCTGGAGAGTTGTTGGGGATGCTAAATATTTTAATTATACTTAGTATTATGTCGCATACCACTGTCAGCTTAGATCTTACACCCTCATTGACCAATTATGATCAATTACGTCACCTGGGAGACCCCATCCCTTTATTTATATCAGTCATTCACCAGAGCTGTCAGAAGTGTGTTAGCAGTCAACGGGGTAAGATCGTGTCGGCAGGTGGCAGGACGATGGTTATGGGGCATTGTGAGTGACATGAATTGATATCACTGGAAGACATAATTGACGATGGAGGTACATTGCGAGATAATTTTTTTTTCTTTTTTTTTTTTTACAAGACAACAACTGTGTGTGTGTTTTTTTAACTGCTTACATTCACATGGGGAGTGGTATCTGGGAGGGCCCTTTATTGTGAAATGGGGCTTCCATATTCTGATAATCCACCCGCTGACCACCACCAGGCTAGGGTTGTGGGGAAGAGGCCCTTGATCTTTTTAACAACGGGACAAGGTGCTTTGCAAGGTGAGTCCACATTGCATGATACCCCCCCAATGTTGAGAACATTTGGCCTGGTTTGGTTCAGGATAAGAGTCTGTCCTTTTCTGGACAACCTAAAGTATGTATTGGTGCACAAAGAGCAGAGATGTCTGACTTTGCTGCAGCAGCAGCAAATGTTGCTTATATTGATAGAAGAATGGAAAAGAAGAGGTGAAGGTCTTCAATTCTGTTGAAGATTTTGGATTTTGCCCTTCTCTCCCTATCTTCATAGTGGCAGTAGTAGAGGGCAGTGGCGGCCCGTCCATAGGGGGCACCCGGGCGCCGCCCCCCCCTCCTTGCAGTTAAAAAATAAAAAATAAAAAAAAAAAGTTAAAAAAAAAATAAAAAATTATTTAAACATGTCCCATGTGCACTGTATCCTGGCGCCGGGCACAGTGAAGTATGCACCGCTCTATCACCAATAGATAGATTCATGCATTGCATGAATCTATCTATTGTCACCGCTGCCGCCCCCTATTCAGGTGTCCGGCCCCTGATCGGGCGCCGGGCATCTGAATTACAGTGGGGGGGTGTTTCTGGAAGCGCCCCTATTAGAGCTGTAAGCTCTAATAGGCTACCTTATTAGAGCGGTGTGCTCTAATAGGCTTCCCTAAGTGTAAACAGCGGGCGCACTGCTGTGCGTTCGCTGATTACACAGTATTGTGTTAGAGAAGCGAATACATCGCTTCCCTAACACAGACCCGCCTCTCAGCCAATCAGGTTGCCAGGTCTGTTACCTGTAACCTGATTGGCTGAAGTCACAGGCGCTGTGATTGGACGCTAGGCGTCCAATCATAGCAGAAGACAGGAGGAGCGCGGGAGAAGAAGACCTCGGACGATGAGACACCGCTCGCCGCCTGACGCCATCACCAGCTGCACATCGAGACAAGGTAAGTGCAGAGGGCAGGCAGGGGGCACAGTGGCAGCACTTGGAGGGGCACAGTGGCAGCACTTGGAGGGGCACTCTGGCAGCACTTGAAGGGGCACTCTGGCAGCACTTGAAGGGGCACTCTGGCAGCACTTGAAGGGGCACTCTGGCAGCACTTGAAGGGGCACTCTGGCAGCACTTGAAGGGGCACTCTGGCAGCACTTGGAGGGGCACAATGGCAGCACTTGAAGGGGCACAATGGCAGCACTTGAGGGGCACAATGGCAGCACTTGAGGGGCACAGTGGCAGCGTTTGATGGGCACAGTGGCAGCGTTTGGGCACAGTGGCAGCATTTAATGGGCACAGTGGCAGCGTTTGGGCACAGTGGCAGCATTTAATGGGCACAGTGGCAGCGTTTGATGGGCACAGTGGCAGCATTTAATGGGCACAATGGCAGCGTTTGATGGCACAGTGAGGCTGTTTGTTTGCGCCCCCCCAAAAATTTTGAGCACCAGCCGCCACTGGTAGAGGGTCTTGGAGCAGGGGAAGTCTGCAAACCTCCCTGATCCACATTTCTGCATCAAAGATTGTCTCTCCTGCAGCCATATTGCTCCGCTGTGTGCGAGTACGTGGTAAGTATCCAGGGGAGTGACTTATTAACAGGCAGTGGAAAATGCATCATACATGCATTTTCACATGCTTCCATTGACTTCTATGGCCCTAAAAAAGAGAATAGATGAACACACACACAGTTACTAGCAATGTAATGGTTAATCATACCTTTCCAACACATATCTGAAAGGGTTAATTATGCACTTCAAACTGGGATCTCACCTTCCAGCAATGAAAGGGTTAATCCTGTCCAGTCACCATCTTCTAGCAATGAAAGTGTTAGCATGCGCAACCTGATCACTATCTCTCCACTCAGTAGCCTCCTCACAGCACACATACCAGCCCCTCCTGTCGAGTCTGCAGCTTTCTCTCATAACAGCACACCTGGGGTAAGGCACAATCACCTCTGAGGCCAGCCACACCCCCTCCCTGAGTCCCAGCCAATCACTATAAGCCTTGCAGCAGGCTCCTCCTCTGGGTCAGGGGTGAGCAGTACACTGGGGAGCATCTGATCACTGCTGGAGGAGGAGGTTCCAATCTGTCCCTGGCATGTTCTGCAGCCCCCCCCCACCCCCACAGTGCGCCCTTTGCGACCCCAGTAGTTCCGCCACTGGGTCAGATGCATGTTTTATATTTCCCAGATTTCATATATTGAGGTTGGGTTGTTTGGGGCACAATATTTGTAGCATATTTTGTGGGGCCTGAAGCACCTTGGTATATGCGTATCACGAATACAGTAAGTAGACACAGGTTTTATTTTACCATACCATTAAGCCCCCCCTCACTGTTCAGTGCATTGGAGGCTTCAGGGGTGCCCCAGTCCTTCACAACCCTAGCGACCCTACTCCCATCAACTGCTGTCTTTACCTGTTAAGAGCTTCTGAATTGAAAAGTCATTCTGCAAAAAATTGTACAAATTAATGAAATCGTATATAAATCCAAAAACAAATAAATAATAGATTACAGATTACCAGTCATTAGATGTGATGTGAACATTTTCTTTTGCGGGCATTCTTCTAAATGCGAGCAGTGTACCTGTATTCGACCTGGTATCATCCTTATGCAGTCCTAAAGCACAAGGAGCTAATTAGTTTATGTACTGACAAGGGCTCTGGGGAAGTGGGTTGAATGATGCTTGCCAACTTGTGGCAGAAAAAAAGTACTATTAGCAAAATCTAGTTTTTTATGTTATTTATTTTTATCTTTATACTTATGGTTGGAATTCAGCCTAAATGGAATAGCCAAAATGTTTTCTCTCTTCTAGTATACTGTACTTTTTACTGTTAATGCATCCTCATAATTGATACTTGTAAGCAGTGGTATGTGATGACTAGAAGACATTAAAATCACACAAATTCATGATCAAAAACAGCCTATTTACAGAATAATAGTATCATCTAGGAATGCTTTCTTCATACCGTATATTAATTGCAATAAAAATAGAATACAAATTAAACATAAGTGATTCTGCACAAGTTATAGGTGTGAAAACCATTACTCAGATTTTAAATAACTGATAAAATGATTTCACATTTTTTTAATCTTGAAAAGTATTCAAGCCTACAATAGTATGTTTTATGTTTGAATGTATCAGCATGTGCAATACAGTGGTGCATTGGACAGACCTATACAAGAAGGAAAATTTGAGAAGTTGAACTGCATCATAATCTGGATCTAAAGGCTTGTTTACACTTGCTTCAAAATATGGCATTGGACATGTGTTTAAAGGGCTCTGAAAGCCAATCAAAGCACATGTCACTAAATAAAATGGTAGCCTTACAGTCCTGTTTACATGTTGCATTTGGTTTGCTTTTCTTCAAAAATTATACCCAATGTCGCTTTCGTGGTGCTTCAAAGCATCTCCAAAGCCTCCACAGAAGTCTATGACAAAGCTCACTAGCAGCACCTGCACCTTTTCAGAGGCTTTTATTTAGCTTTATTTTGGAGGTATTGCAGGCATAAGATATCTCAATATGCACTGGAAAACCAACAAGTGAACCAGAAAGAGGTCATCAGCAGAATTGAGCGGACACTTGCAAAAAAGTTCGAGTTTGGGACCGAACTTGACCCCGAACCCGAACCCCATTGAAGTCAATGGGGACCCGAACGGCAAAAAATGCAAAAAACTTTTTTTTGCATTAATACATGTCCCCTGGGGCAGGACCCAGGTCCCCAAACACTTTTTTATGACAATAACTTTTTAAAAATCAATGACTTTCAATGACTGTTCTCTGTATTACCGGGAGCCGACAATTCATTATAGCCGCGAGTGCTTTTAAAAGACTTTTTTTCCTGCAGAAATGACACTTTGTGACAAACTGACAATAACTTTTTAAAAAGCGTCATTACATTGCCGAACACCGACCTCTAACCCGAACATACAGTAAATTGTTCGGGTTCGGGATCCAAAAATCCAAAAGTCCGGTACGAACCCTAACTTTACAGTTCGGGTTCGCTCAACCCTAGTCATCAGCAGCCACTTCCGGTTCTGAAAGTGAAACATCACATCTGGTGTGCAGCAATGAGCAGCAGGAAGGAGAGCGGGGGTCTGGACATGAATAAAGCAACTAGCAGACGGCACACATGGTGTGCAACATGGGAACACTATAGCAGAAGGTGAGCGGGGACCGGATTGAGATAACTGAGCGTCAGAGGATCAGCCAAAGCAGGAGACACTAGCAATGTCACATGTGGTATGCAGCATGGGAGCAATATAGCCAGAGGTGAGCCAGAGGTGAGCAGAGACCAGAGAGAGAGGAGGATCAGCAAATCAGAGGATCAGCAGGTTACTATTGAGTGTGGGATAAGCAGAGCTGGAGATTACTACTGAGCAGGGGATCAGCATATCTGTGTTTTTTACTGAGTGGGGACATCAGCAGAGCTGGGAGTATTACTGAGCAGGGGACCTGCTGAAAGAGGGTACTAATAAGCTGGGAATCTGCTAAATGATGAGCTGGGGATCTGCTCAACAGGGAGCTGGGAATCTTCTGAGTGGGGGTACTACTGAGCTGGTGTTTTACTGGGCCCTTTTAAAACAAATAGAAAATCAACACACACACACACATGGCATTTGGCAAGCTTCATTAAAGCTTAAAAAAGGGGCATCACTGAAACATCACGAAGCATCAAAAATGCATGTTAAAAGAGTAGACACTTTAATGTGTGTTCAAGTCCAAGCAAGTTTAAATGAGCCCTAAGAGAAAAGCCAGAAAGATGTAGAATCCTTCCTTACCCACCTACTCATGTGTCATCATCATCATTATCAGGGATAAGCAAATCTGTCTGGGTTCAATTCACCAAGGGTTTGGCAAACGCTGTTTGAATTTCATCAAATACGAACTTAGTGGTAAAGCATATTGAGGATAAACAGAGAAAATTCATATATTAAATTCTGGTCATTTTAAGGGCTAATAGACAAATTACTGACAAAAAAGGCACAGGAAGCCAGACACTTACATGGGGGAACCGCCAATGCAAAAAAATAAAAAATGCCATGCAGTGAGGAAAGAGTCTTTTCATGCAACTTTGGGGGCAACATTGAAAATACATACATTTTTTCCATGTCTTGGAACAGTACAATTTTCATGGACAGTTTCAGAGACAGCCGTGGTCATAGAATTGATTTTTTTGTTTTACAATTAGCTTGGCATAAATCCTACGGCAATACCCCAAACTGATTCATTATGGTAAACAAAATATTTTTTTTCGGTAGTCTTAGCAGTGACATCTGCTTTTTCATTAGGTAGTAATAGGCCCACTTTGACCAACAGATAGAAATTGGCTAGTAGTTTGCTGAGGCTGTTACTGTTCTGGCTGATGCAAAATTGTCCTGCCACTGGTCAATCTTTATAAAGCTTTAAAGAGGAAGTAAACCCTGATGGGTTTTACTTCCTCTTTTGCTTGCTGCTACAGCCTGCAAAAGAAAAGCATAATGGGCTAGTATGTGCCACTTACCTGCAAAAGAATCCAGCGACGTCCCCTGTGTGGGCAGCGTCCATCTTCTTGCCCTCTACCTTCAGGGCCGCGGACTTTGTGATTCGCTGAAGCCGCGTGATGTCACTCCCATGCATGCGCATGGGAGCCGCAACTTGCGGCATATCCTACGGAAGAAACAGCCTTTAGTTTCGTTTCTTCCCCGCGCATGCGCTGCACAAATTTCCGGCGGACTACTAGTGAAATATCTCCTAAACGACGCACGTTTATAGTTTTGTCTATGGGGATTGGTGATGGTTTAGATGCAAACTGTTCTTGCACTTATCTTTTTTTTTTTCTTTTTTTTTCTAATGTAGTTTAATGCTGTGAACAAAAGGCAGTTTAAAAAACAGATGGTCAGTAAAATATTAAAACAAAAGCGCAAAAAATAAAAATAAAAAATAAAAAACAACAACAATGCAGCCTAACAAAGGCCCTATTAACATACAATATAAAACCAATATACCATATAATAAATAAAAACCCATAAATAATACTCTATAAAACAAAAATCTACTTTTTTATGAATAGGGTAAACCTTGCTACAATAAAGCATATACAAAAAAGGACAAACAATTTGTTGTGCTAAATGTAAACTGCTGTGGGACTGAAAAAAAAATGGCAGAAAAGTACTGATTGGTAGGTGAAAAATAGTCATTAAAAAAAATATTAATAGTTGGAGAGGGGAAAGAAAAAATGAATATATGTGTCTGAAAAAGTCAAATTTTAAGAACCTCAATCATGCCATGACTCCCAAAGTACTATATCTGTTAGGAGGATGTAACACCAATTGGGAGATCAATTTTCTTGTCTAGGAGTTTGCAGAACACCAAATGCAGCTTCCACAGTATACATCTTGGGAAGGTCCAGCCTCATAATAGGAAACACACAGAGCAGAGTGCACAGAGGTGCTGGCAATAAAACGAGATTTATAAAAATAAAAACATTATCCACTTACATATAAAAAAGGAGTAGTCCATCCACAGCAAAGCATTAGGAGCATCTGACCACTCTAAGGTCTCATGGTGACAGGTGGATGGGATAAAGAACATGGGATGAACCCACTACAGCTATAGCAGCGCAGTCTTAGGCAGAAGCCGCTTATGCATAGGCAGTCAGCAGTGACAGGCAACCAGCGCTCAGAGTCAGGAACGAAGAAGACAAAGGCGTACCGCTAACAGCGCCCTGCAAATATTGAGCTGTAAAAGGATCTGGCATCAAGCCCCTTTGTCAAGTCTGGTGGCCACCAGTACAAAGAAGATAATTTATAAACTAAATGGACATAAAAAACAAAAAAAAACAGGGGCAATGTTCTGGTTTTCCTGCCATTTAGTTTATAATCTATCTTCTTTGGACCGCTGGTCACCATGCTTGGCAAATGCCCAGAAACGTGTTGTCTGTGTTTACAGACCCTTTTACAGCTGGATGCCAGCAGTACAAAAAAGAAGTTTGTCCTAAAATAAAGACCCCGTCAACATAAAGTAAAAACCAATATACCCCCAAAATTTGTAAAAACCTCATAATACTGCCACCTGACAAAAAAGGCCCAGTTTACTATGTAACAGACAGCAGCTAAATGTGACAGCTGACCTCGTATTAAAGTGACACTAAAATATGGTCAAAAAAAACCCCCAATTTCGAAGTATTTATTCTTAGCTTAATAAAAGTACCTTCTATTGCTCGCAGCATCGTCCCACTTCATCCTCCACTTCAAGTTCCTTTTTTTGTGTGCTGCTGTGCTCAGACTTCCTGTTAGAAGGTGGCTATGTTCATTCTCCAAGGTCCCACTGTATTCAGGAACATAGCCACCCTCTCTTGTCCACTCCTGAGATGGGCTAGGGTCTGTGAACTCTGGAATAAGTAGTGTGCATAGGGCAGTGCAGACATCAACTAACATGCACTACTCGTTCCAAACAAATGGAAGTGAGGAAAAAAAAGGAGGGGTTCGGGAGCTCGCAAAGGATGTTACAAGGAGGCAGGAAAACACAGTAAGAAGCCATTTTTAATAAATAGATCACAGGGCCATTAAAGTGGAACTTAAAGTGGCTCTGCTTGTTCGCACCCTCCCCCCTTCACTGCCACAATTGGCACTTTTTTAGGGGGAGGGGGGAGTGGGGAGTGGGTACCACTTCCAGGTAAGATAGCTGTGGCGATCTCCGACTATGTCCGGCCCCTCCTCCTTCCCCCCCACTGCCTTCTTGGGGGAGCGGGTACCTGGTTTTGACAGGTACCCACTCCCACCTCTGGGTAAGATCGCAGCAGCGATCTCCGACTATGTCTGGCCCCTCCTCCTTTCCCCCACTGCCTTCTGGGACACACACAGGTCCCAGAAGATAGCAGGACCGTGCAGCACGACTTGCGCATGCACAGTAGGAAACCTTCAGGCTTCACAGCTGGTTTCCATTGGTGAAGATGCCAGCACCTGCACCCGAAGCCAATTGAAGAAGGCTAAACCTACTCCCACTCCCATTCTAAGCCTACTTTATCTAACCCTGTAAAGAAAACATTGCTATACATACCTATTCTGAAGCCACTCCGGTCCAGTCCCATGATCTCTCCAGTGGCGGCTTCTACATAGTGCGGAGGTAGCTGACAACAGCTGCAAGTGCCTGTGTGGTGACATCACCCATAGGCTTACTATGGGGCATCTGTTGTAAGCTATCCCTACTCTACATTGAAGCCACCGCTGACAGCTGATCATGGGACTAGACCGGCTTCAGTATACACATATTTTCTTTACAGAGTAGATAGAATAGGCTTAGAATGAAGGTGGGAGTAGGTTTAGACTTAGAGTTTGACTGGACTTCCATGTTAACTCCTAAACGGGTTAATGGACTTGTTAGGAGTTTGCAAGGACATTTAGAAGCATGCTGGAGTCCTGCAGTAAACAATCTGAGACAATCTAATAGTCTGTCTCTGTGAAAAATGGCCTTCCCTTTTTTCTACAATATGTCTGCACAAATTTATGCAAAAAATATGTTCATTGAAAAGGAAAATTGCTATAGGGTGGTATGCTGCAAGGGGTGCAAGAAATTGCCAATTTCCAAACACACTATTACAAGCCTCCTTAGGAACCAAATAAAACCTACAATTCTTCTTTTGTTTCATGCCTTTATTTCTTTTACATGTTTTAATACAGTTTAATATCTGAAAAATGTGTTTTACTGCTCCTTTGAGGGTGCAACAAGCTATGAGCCAACTCTCACAAGGAATAAGCAGTGTTTAAACAAACACAATTGGAAGAATTCTATCTCCAAAATATCATCCTACTTCAGAACGCACGCAATGCCCCTGATAGTATGTGACTAAATCCTCCCAAAGGCCAGAAAAAAAAACACAATTGTTTCTTTGTTTCAAGCCTTCAAATTGAATGTGCTTGAATACAGTTTAACTTCTAAAATATGCAGTACGTCTTGTATACTGTCAATGGAGCGGCTTGCTGTGCCCCAACTGACAATGTTTAATCCTTTAGATACCTTCCATTTTACACTAAACTAAATTTGCAAGTTTTCATATACATATTACAACCTTTGCAAGAGATCCCTCCTAAACCATAGATTTTCTGCAGGAAAATTGGAAAATGTGGACTGTGTACATCATGTGATATTTGTGCACATTTTTAACATTGATCATTTTTATAAAAATCCATTAAAATGGTTAACACTTCAAAAATATAATCTACAGCATTCCTACAAAATCTAAAGGAAAGAACTGTATTTTGTCAAACAATAAGGCTCCATTCACATCTGGGCGTTCTAGAATCGTGGGCGATTCTGCCCTCGATTCCAGAATCAAGGCAAAACTAGGGACGCATTTGTGATGCACGATAAATTGCACTGCAATCGCAGAAGATCGCAATGTGCGACACTGTAGCCCGAAAGAAGCTCCGGCTCCTTTTCGAGCGTTAAGCTTCACTCGTTGTGATATTGCTGCAATTGCAGCGTGATTTATCGTGCAACAACTGCAACAAAATTGCGCAGCGATTGAGTTGCCGCTAGAAGTAATGCATCGCAAAAGTGTCCCGCGTTTTGTCGCTGTTCTGGAATTGTGGGCACAATCACACATGATTCCGGAACGTCCAGGGGGGAATGGAGCCTTACAAATATTTTCAAAGCACATGTAGCAGCATGCAAGTAATAATAATAACAGGAACACAGGACAAATACTTACTTTTTAGAAGCAGTTTCCTGATCTTTCTGTACTGATCGTGCTCCCTCAATTTGAGGTCTGACCATCGTTTCCTCAATTGATTCTTGGATCTTCGTACCACAAAATTCCTGTGCAGACTCTTCACAACTTTAGGCATGATCTTGGTCTTTCTCACATTTGGGTTTGGGTACAGTCCATACTTCCCATCATAGTCGGCCCTCTTGAAGATGTCCACCGTTTCCACCATCTCTATAAAGGCCATAATTGAGGCCTTCGATCTCCTCCGGGATCGGGAGGTTCGGGGCTCTGGCATTTCGTCTTTGCTGCTCTCCTCTGCATGCAGCTGTTGTCTCTCCGCCATGTGCTCTCCCACTATGCCGAAAGACAAGGGGCAGGAAATAGACTAGAAAGAACGTCAGGGGCGGGCAGAGTTTTACGCATGCGCAGTGTATATAAAGCAGAACACGCGTGTTGCCTTTTTCAGACACAGGAAACTCTCAGCCAGGAGGAGGCTGTGGAAAGTGGCAGCCAGGAGGTGGCGGAGGTAAGTGCCAGCCAGGAGGTGGCCGGGCCCAGAAGCCTGGCTGAATGCCAGGTCCCTCCCTTCGGCCTTCCACAAAAAAGTGCCAGGAAGAGGAATAACTTGGAGGAGGCAGCACTTGCCCTATTTCTGAAGGCTACTGCGGCCCTCTGAAACCCCCCCCCCCCCCCCCAGTCTTCAAGAGGACTATGCCTACATGACAGCCTGCAAAATGCTGGAAATGGAGGAGGGCCAATGCCTCTTATGTGAGGAAGTGATCTTACAAGCCCTAAATAATGGGTTGAGGGGCGAACTCACAAGCCAAAGCCACATTTGTGAGTTGAACCATGGTCCTCCTCCTCCTCCTCCTCCTGCCACAACTCCAACACCAGAGCCACAGCCTGGAAGGAAGCGTGTAAGGAAGACCAGAGAATGATGGCCTGGGTTCAGTCTGGTCTGACAAAAGATGCAGGCTGTTGTATGACCACAGCCTGGGAACAGATATGTCATCTTCTGCTGTTCCTGATCTCTTGTAGTTCTGGACCGGATTGTGCTCACTATTATATGGACTCCTCAGGCCACCAATTTTGTCTGGCAAATAGTTGATGTGTGCCCTGGGGTACAAAGGCTTTGCCAATTTCAGCAGTTTCTCCAGCGTTGCCTTCCTCTTTATTTTGTTATGACCCAGAATAAATGGCTATTTTTTTTTTCAGAAATACTTGCCTATGTGTTTTACTTCAAAAAGGACAGTTTGTTTTTAAGTAGGCAGGTACATTTCCTAAATACAATGTCAAATTAACACCAAAGGGACGTCAATCACCAACACCAACCAACCTCCTTGAGGTTAAAAAATACAAGATAATAATGGTGTTGTGGAAACTTGACACACAAAACGAGAAAAAATATTTTGGCGAGCACTGAAAAAAATGTAGATCTTGATAAAAAAAAAAAAAAGAAAAAAAAATTATAAACATTATAATGGAGATCTGACGAAAAAAATTATTAATATTATTCATGAGATCACGAGAAATAATAAAGAAATCAGTTTGTGAGAACTCTGTGTGAATATGAGCAGCAAAACAACTTCATTCTTCTAGCATTATAAAGAAGTAGAGAATGCGGTGCATTAAACTATTTTAAAAATTGCAGCGTGACGAAATGTGCTATCTCTATTAGGAACACTAGTTTTACCAGACCGATCGCTTCAGTCTCGTAATTTATTCTGAGCATGCATGGCACTTTTTGCGTCAGAATTGTGTACACATGATCGGAATTTACACAAACTGATTTTCATGTCGGAAAATTTGAGAACCAGATCTCAAATTTTGTGCGACGGAAATTTTGATGGAGCTTACAAATGGTCTGGATTTCCGACAAAAGGCTCACAGCGAACATTTTCCATCGGATAATCCGACCGTGTGTATGGGGCATTAGGGCTCATTTACACTTGCTTTGGCTTTAACACACATTAAAGCGCCTACCGCTTCAACATCCTTTTATGATGTGTTTTTGATGCTTCACTGGTGCTTCGATGAAGCTTTGGTGATGCTTCGGTGGAGCGTCAGTGATGCTCTTTTGAAGCTTTGTTGAAGCTTGACAGATGCCCTGTGTGTGTGTGGCTATCTCACATCTGCAATTTCTCCAAAACAATGTGAAGCTAAAGCTGAATTAAAGCCTCTCAAAAGCTGCAGGTGCTTCAAGCGAGCTATAAGCGAGCTTTGTCATAGACTTCTATGGAGGCTTTGAAGACACTTTGAAGCATCACTAAAGCGACATGGGGTATAATTTTTGAAGCGAAGTCGAAGCAAAGCAAAGCAAACACAAGTTGTAAACAGGACTGTAAGCTAACCATTTTATTTAGTGACAGGAGCTTTGACTGGCATTCAGAGAGCTTTAACAAAGCCTGTCCGAAGCCATGTTTTGAAGCAAGTGTAAACTAGCCCTAACTCTCTAGTAGCACTGAAAAGAGCCCTGTTCTATCTCTCTCCAGGCCGATCTCACACTACAAATGGCTGCTTTTGAAAGAATATTTTTATTAGTAAGAGCAATGAGCCATGATTGAATAGAGCCATCACGACAGCATGCAATCATGGCTCTGACAGTGCTCTGTGTCCTGATTGGGCAAAGCTTTCATGGCTTCAGCCAATCAGGGATTGATCAGTGGCACAGTGGATTGTGGTCATTCGGCAGGCAGGCCGAACAAACAGCCGAACGCCCTGATAATTGTGTTTGTCGAAAGAGCGGACAGCCAATGTTGGGCCCAAACTCATGCTCGGCTGACCCGCTCGTCCATCTCTAGCGTTGCAGGCTATAGCCTGCAGTGCTGATCTAGCAGGGAAAATGCAACAAGGCGGTTTTACAGAAGTTGATCAGTAGATCAACTTCTGTATAACGTCAGTGCCCTGAAATTTAGCCGGTTCCTGTTTAACCTGCTTGACTTCAGTCCATGTATGCCCAGCTTTAGGTGAAACAAAAAGGAAGTTTATTACTCATGACACCATGGGAGAGAGGGTTAGGGTTACAGATGCTCCATGTTAAGGTCCCATTAACACCTGCACATTCTGGCAATTCACAAAAAATGTGCATTGAGCTTGCGGTCCCATTAATTGTTAAAGACAACCCAAATGCAGCCCAAAAGGTACGTTAGCCTCTCTCAGTGCGTTTGTCATGCGTAGGGCAGCCCTTTCATGTCAATGGGCTGCCCTATGCTAATGTGTGAAAAATGTGTAAAAAAAAAAGCCATGCTAGCAAAACACACAAGTGTGAATGGGGCCTAAAGCAGAACATCACTGGTTCCTTTGCTCCTTCTCCATTGGGACTCCATTGTACATTTAGACAGGGACAGCTTCAATCCAGTTGTTTTCAGGCCTAAGTCAGAGGCCTTGTCACATCCAGGCCCCTTTAGGCAGACAGGTCTAATGAAGCAGCCCCAGCACAAGCACCCTCCCCAGGCCACAGCCTAGGGGAAGAAAGCTTACACTAGCTCACCACAAATATTTATACACTTTCCTATAATGCATTGCTGGCAAAGAAACTCACAAAGGTTGGCTGGGAAAAGATAAGAATATTCATAATCCCACTGTGTGATCTCACAATAATGTCAGAGGTGACAGTGACACCTGCTGACCAAAGGGGGAACTGACAGCCAGGCTGAGCTTAAGGGAGTCTGCACAAGCACAGCCTATAAATTGGCATTGGCTGACTGCAGCCATGCAGACTAAATTAAAAGGATAAGTTCACCTTTTAGGAAAAAAATAAATAAATATACATATTTCAGCAGGAAAAAAAAGGCATTTATTATTTTTTCCTGCAGGAGCCTTGAAAGCATTGCACCCGTGATCAGTAGATCACAGGTGCAATGCCAGACTCTTGCAGACTCTCAGTATAGCTGTCTGCCCATAACGGCAACTATTGGTACTTTGATGCTGCCTGCAGATGAATCAGGCCTTCCTTAGGAGTCTGCCCCTGTCCCTAATTTGCAACCTTGCCTCAGTCCCACCTACTGACTGCCTAGTCATGTGCCCGCTGCCGTATCCACAGTTGGACCTTTCACGTGGCAGCTGCTATAATTGCTGTTTTATCCCATAGGTTCATTTCAGCTGCTGTTCTGAATTCCTGTCTTCAGGTTGAACTTCCCCAGACAAGCATGCCATTCCTCCACCCCAGCGCTACTTGTTGCTCAATCAGGGGATCTTGGCCTGAAGAAGTAAGAGAGACTGTCCTCATCATCTCAGTCTCTTATGAGGTATGTGACTTGTTTTTTTTTTTTAAAGAGTTCTGAAGTTCAGTTATCTGCCAAAAAATGTATTTATTTGTTGCAGGTACTTATATAGTGCCATCAATTGATGCAGCGCTTTACATACAGGGCAGCCATCAGAAATTTTTGAGCCCCTTACATCCCACGAGCCTGACCACCAACATTGCCCAGGGCCTGCCCAAAGGCCATCTCACTGTACGCACTCAGCAGCCCCCCTCACTCCTGTACACCCTGTACACAAACAGCCCCCCTCCCTTTCCTTCACAGACTGTACTTGTAAAAGAGATCTTCCTACCTAGTCCCAGCTCTTAATTCCACAAAGCTGACATGTTGCTGAGACACAGAAGAGCTGCAGCCGATCACAGTACATAGCACAGTAAATGCAGCTCACATGAGGGGTGCACATGCACATAATAGCCAGAGGTGGCAGTAAAGAGCTTGATGTCTAATGTCAATGACACAGAGCAGCAGAGGCTGCCGAGATAGTTTCTATAGTGCACAACACGACTCCCCTTCACCCGCTCCTGCCTTCTCCTGGCCATGCCGGGCCCCTCCAGATGCTCGGGCCCCTTACAGTTGTATCAGCTGCCCCCCCCCCCCGATGGCAGTCCTGTTTACATATATTGTATATTATGCATTCCCAACAGTCTCTGCCCTTAAGGAGCTTACAATCTAAGGTCCCTAGCTCACATTCATACATACACATACTAGGACCAATTTACCTACCAACATGTCTTTGGGGCGTGGGAGGAAACCGGAGTACACGGAGTACACACACACACACACACAGGCACAGGGAGAACATGCAAACTCCAGACAGGTAGTTCCATGGTTGGGATTCAAACTGATGACCCCAGTGCTGCTAGGTGGAAGTGCTAACCACTTAGCCACTGTGTTGCCCAATTGTAAGATGATTTTAAGATGATTTTAAGATTGTCAGCTTCTCTGCCAAGTTAAGCTTTATGTTCCTAACCTGCCTACCTAAAAGAGTCACAACACTCTTTCCTACTCTTTTCCCATAACTCTTTAAATGGTAGCCTGCACCTGGGTGTTTGGTCTTTATATGGGTGGCTTTCCAAAAGCATCTGTGGGCATAAGTATGGGTATGCATCAGTTTTTATTACTGGACAGAAGAATCTGGGCTTATAGAAAGTATTTATTACATTCCATCTTAATGGGAAGAGTCTGATGGGGATATGGCACCTTCATAGTTACTGACTATACAACGCCCATTTTGTGGCTTTGTAATTGAGTTGCCACCTCATCCCTTTAAACCCGAACACCTTTGATCTACACAGGTTCTGAGGCTAATTAAATGCAGATAAGGCACCAAGTGAGTTTAATTACCACCTTAATCAGCCACAGAACCTGTGTAATTAATATGTGTTCGGGTTTAAAGGGATGAGGTGGCAACCATACTTTGTAATGAGCATGATCGTTAAGCAAGATTGAAAAAGGTGATTTGTGATTTAAACTGCTGATATCCAACCAAAACTGAAATAGCAGTATGGTGATACCTTTCATCTTTCCAGATATTAAAATGGAGGAGGATATGGCATGAAGCTAGCATATTCGATTTTTTTTTCTGGTAGCGTATATTACAAGGTGTGCTTTACTATAACAAAAAAATAAAATAATAATAATCTCAGCTCACTTGTTGACATTTCCTTGTCAGATGCTGCCACCTTGTGGTAATTTTGTAATATTTACTGTGCATTATTTTCTAGGTGAAATTTATATGAATCTTGTGCAAAAAATAGCAATTTAAATTGTCAAAAAAAAGAAAAAAACACAAATGCTTATTTTTTCAAATAAGACACATTTGTATTGGTTTGATGTGCGTAATTTCCATAACATGCCTCCTTTTTAGCTTAAATTATATACCTATAAAGTATATTTAAAATAAATAATTATAATACAAATAATGGCAGCTTGCTGGGTTGAGAAAGGTGATACTGTGATAAAAAGCATGGTTAGCAAGTCTTTCAGGAATGCCTTAAATACAGATGCATTCGGGAGTTGTAAAAGTCTTTGGCCCGATTATTTTAATTGCAACTCCAGTCAAAACTTTTACAGGATTTTATTAGTATGGGGAATTCCATTTCCCATCTTTGTTACAGGTCTATTTATCAATGTTTTCAACCAAGATACAGGCAACTTAAGCTGGTCATGCACTGACTGAATTCTAACTTCAGGTATTCTGATAGGTGGTGCTACAGTGGCAGATTCATCCACTCATGCTGTATAGTGTAGATAGAGCAATCTGTTAGACTTACACCACTTGTACTCTATTGAGAACTACGGTCCTTCTGCTGCGGTGGAAGATGGGACAGCGTCTGTGTGGGTGGGGCTTAAGGCTGCATTCACACCTGAGCGTTTTGTCGCCCTAATCCGCCGTAAGCCTGAAGCTACAAAACGCTCGAGGGGAAAAAATACATTATTCTCTATGGAGATCGTTCACATCTCCACTCCAAAACGCCTGAAGCCGAACGCCTGAAGCTCAAACAAGTTCCGGACCCTTTTTTGTCGCGCGAATCGGGCAGATTTGGGCGTTCGTGCCCCCATAGAAACTAATGGAAACGCTCGATTCAAGCGAATAGCGCGACAACGAGCGTTTCTACGGGCGTTTTGTCGCTGCATCTGCTCGAGTGAAGTACATTTTTACATGAAGGAAATGACATAACATAACAGGAAGTGCACAGATAACCATTTTAGCAGACATACAGACCAGCAATATGGAGGATGAAGATACTGTATGCCTGCTGGATCAAGAGAGATTTATTGGAATGGTCAAGGGGCACCCCTGTCTCTATGATACCAGAGATCCCACGTATAAGCTCAGAGCGAGCAAGAGGAGGGCATGGACCCAGATTGCCATGAAAGTTTTCTCAAACTGGGCAGACCTAACTGGCCATGTTAAGGATGTAAAAGGTAAGACAAACCCCTGCAAACATTAGTACATTATAGAAAAACAGTACCACTTCACACCTGGGGCCAATTATGACATTTCTCTCCTACATGTAAAATCCATAATTTCTTGGCTAGAAAATGACATAGAACCCCCAAATATTATATATGATTTTTTAGAAAAGACCCTAGAGAATACAATGTCGGTCGTTGCAACTTTTTATATTGCACGGTATTTTCGCAGCAATTATTCAAATACGTTTTTTTTCATGCTTAAAAAAAAAAAAAAAAGTAAAGTTATCACAATTTTGTTGCATAATGTCAAAGATGAAGATACGGCGAGTAAATAGATACCCAACATATGAAAAAGTCATGCAAGCCGCATCTTTGGAGCGCTAAGCGCCCCTTCCCATTAAAAAAAATGTGGCAGCGCTCCAAACCCGCCTGCAAAGAGCCTCTGCAGCGGCGATTTGCGTGCCTTTCTAACCCTTTTTCGGCCGCTAGCGGGGCATTTTTAACCCCCGCTAGCGGCCGAAAAAGGGTTAAAACAAGCTGCCCCATTGATTTTAATTGGTAGGAGCAGTGAATAAACCGCTCCTTCACCGCTCCAAAGATGCTGCTAGCAGGACTTTTTCTTACCGTCCTGCTAGCGCAAAGGAGTCGCTTTTGTCAGGCGCTATACAGGCGACTGAAAAACGCCTCAGTGTGAAAGGGGCCTATGCATAGGACTATAGTATAGTCAGCATGTCACAAATACATGATGGCACACTCTGACCCCTAGTGTATATTGTATGGATACTGCACACAAAGATAAATATATATTTAAAAAAAAAAACACGGAACTTCTTCACAATAAATCAAGCAATTTTATTAATTATTCACCTAGCATAGTATACGGTTTTATTATTATGACAAAGAAATAATTTATTGAATTGCCTCAAGCTGCCATGGGACCTGTCCTGCTGGAGACATGAAGTAGGATGCAAATTGATCCCTGACATGTGTCCCTTGTCTGTTTCCACGCACACCGGTCCAATGCGCTCTTTCCATACTCTCAAGTACTGGCTCCTCAAAATCATATCCATCCCGCTGCCTTACAAAATTATGCAATGCACATGAAGCCTTTACAGCAGAGACTGCATTTTGCATATTCAGAACAATCGGAGTGTGCAGTACCCGCCATTTATTTGACAATATGCCAAATGCACATTCTACCACACGACGTGCTCGTGTTAGACGGTAATTGAACACACTCCTCTGTTCATTTAGATTGTGCCCTGAGTAAGGCCGTAGTAGATGCTCACTCAGAGCAAAGGCCTCATCTCCAACAAACACACTGGGTAGGGGAGGGCCATTTGTGCCCGGGAGTGGCCTGCTTGCCGGAAGGTCCAGACAATCGGTACGTAGGAGGTGTCCAAATGAGGAATTGTTAAAAATAGCCGAGTCAGCGCTGCTGCCATACGAACCAATGTCAATGTACCGGAAGCAATAATTGGCATCCGCAACCGCCATCAAAACAAAAGAAAAATATTTTTTATAGTTGAAGTATTGGCTTCCGCTTCCCATGGGCTTAATGATCCTGATATGTTTCCCATCGATTGCTCCGACACAATTAGGGAAATTGCAGCGTTGCAGGAAAACCTCTGATATCTGTGACCACTCTTCTGATGTCGGTTTTTTCAACACGATATCCTTCAAAATCTCCCAAATTGCAGAGCAGGTGTCACGGACTATATAACTAGCTGTTGATTTCCCTATCCGAAAGCTATAGTGCAGACTTGATATAGATTGTCCAGTTGCTAGGTACCTACAAAGAAATAAATATATATATTTTTTAATTTGTGTTTTGACAGTTAAAATGCTAAAACTGAAGTGGAAAAGCTTACGGGATGCCTACACACGACATGTACGCCTGACCAGGGAATGTAGGAGTGGATCTGCAGCATGTGCTCCAAGAGAGTACATGTTTGCTAGAGAACTGGAGTTCCTTCGGCCATTGGTGGCTTTGGGGCGGTAAGCTATCATCTGTACGAATGTCATTAACAAATGTAAAGAGAAAGTTCTAATAATTAATTCCTATTTTCAGTACTGAAAACAGCTGGGAGGACAGCTCCCAAAATAATTTGGACCCACAAGCAAGCCAGGCATCAGGCGGTGAACAAGAAGGACAAGATCCGGAGAGCCAGTTGTCTACTCCGGCACGCTCTACAGCAACAACACCTGTGGGAGACCGTGACGAGGAGTCCACACCACCTATTCCTGTTCGTGTGCCAGCCAGAGGAACACGAAGGAGGGCTCCGGAACCGGATTTTAATAGAATGCTCGACATTATGGCCGGTATGTCGGACAGGATGACCAGCAATAGGTCCCATGTACAAGTGTCTGCTCGGTGTCTGGAAGGTCTGATGGAGAAGGTTCCATCAGAGCTCCAGGCAGACATGCTGTCAGGCACTATACGCTACATTGCGACCTTCATCCCGCCGACCACCACATATAGGTCCTCTGAACCTCCCCCACCATATGGTCCTTATGCTAATCCCCCCGCCCCATCTGCCAGCACTTCCTCGGTTTTCAGCACCACCTCCTAATTACCCTCCTCTGCCTACACCGCCACCAACCAACTACTACCGTCTGCCAACACCACCACCACCTTCTAATTGGCAGCCCAATGACCATGCATCTACCTCCACCTGGTCACAATATGGCCATGCCATGGATGTGGTCAATGCACCTAACGAGGGAGTCAACTCCTCCCAAACCTTTCAGCACCTCTGATTTTTTTTTTTTTTTTTTTTTTTTTTTTGAGCTACGTTAGCTCTGGTTGAGCTGTATATTTTTCAATTTAAAAAAAAAAGAGAATAAGTTATATTTAGTTACTATTTGATAGTAATAAATAAAGTTTTTTGTTTAATATTAAAATTGTGTGATCGGATGTTTATTTTTCCCTCAATTCTTTACAAAAGTAGGAATTTTATTATAATAATCATTGTAATATGTTATTTTTCGCAGATGAAATGTGTATACCACTAATAACGCCCCAAAATACATACATTGCACTGATGACACGTGGCACTGACAGGTGGTACTGATACGTGGAACTGGGGACACGTGGCACTAACATGTGGCAATGATGACACGTGATATTGACAGGTGGCATTGATACGTGGCACTGATGATACGTGGCACTGGGGACACGTGGCACTAACAGGTGGCAATGATGACACATGACACTGACAGGTGGTATTGATACGTGGCACTGGGGACACGTGGCACTGGGGACAAAAAGAAATAAGAAGAATTTACCTCAGTGTGATGATTAGTCGTTCCACTGGGGGTATACTGTTCCGGAAATAGGTGTCCATTCTTTGCAACCGGCTACTGAGTAAACCCAGTAACTCATCAAAGCTGTGAGCAAGAAATATGGGGTTTATTAGTGGACATTATAAGACAGGAACAATGTCAAACATCATGAATCCAAATTACTTTGACTAACCTTTTTATGGACATCCTTGTGTAGTCCAAGAATTTCTCATCATGCTCACGTAGATCACTATACATGACCCAAAATTGGCCTCTCTCTTCACGTTCGGCAATTACTGGGTGGATCCAATATCTGCGTGCCCTCTTCTTTCTCCTCTCTCTTTCATGTAGAAAGTATGAGGTAACCGTGGCTGCTGCCAGAAAACACGCCATCTCATTGTCACTCATCTTTGTGCAGAAGATAGTACAATATGGAGCAGGAAGCACAATGATGACCCGGTAGTACAGTATTCACCCAGGAAGCAGATGAACAAAATCTAAAAACATAGCAACAAATGATGACAGTGATGATCATTTTTCCTATTGGCTATCCAGAAAAACGATGAAGTTGAAAAACGCCTGAAAACGATGTATGCTAATGTGCAAAAACGACCGTATTCGCGCGACAAAACGCCGGTAAAAACGCCGGTAAAAACGCTCGTTCCGCTACGCTCAGGTGTGTGTATTAACAATACTAACAATTATGAATGTGTCAGGAAACATGAAACAGTTAGAGACAGAAAATTCTGTAAAAATCACACCTTTTAAAAAAAAATGGTAAACATGGTACAACTGGTAAACTTAGTCAAAACATAGCCAGGGTTCAGTAGCCAAATTGGGTAGTCAGAACAAGCCAGGAAATCAGGAAGACAGAGGTCAGCATAGTCAGAGACAGCAGACAGGATCAGGAAACAGAAGGAATGTCAGCAAGGCAAGTCTTCAACTGGAACACAGCAAAGAGTCTCTAGATATGTTGACCAAGACAAAGGCATTGAAGAAATGAACCAGGCATTTTAAATAGCCAAAAGGACTGGCTGGCTGTTGTCTTGACTGACGAGCAGGAAATGATCACCAGGTGAGCCACTGTGGAACGATGAGTACTGGCAATAAACCGTCAGCTGAGCAACCTGAGCACAGAGAAGGAAGGGCTGAAAGCCCAACCCTGACAGAATGTTTTGAATCTTATTAGTATAATTGATATATATACAGGGCTCAAGTCCTGCAGGAACGCATGGGAACGGAGTTCCTGTACTTTTTCCACAACAGGAACTCAGTTCCCGTTAGCAGCCGTGTCCTGCAAGACTTTGAAGTATGCAAGCTTTGTGGCAGGTGCTACACCAGCAGCTGCCGACACAGCTCACAATAGTAAGTGCCACACACCTGACCATTCAGGCATTGCCAGTAGGGGGCCCCATGACAGCTTCCGCTTCGATCTACCTGTCAATCACAGCTAGCTGACGGGTAGATCAGGTCCCTGCTGCTAAGAGATTGTATTTAGTCAGACCTCTCGTGATGGTCTCCTCCCCGCCGGCCCCCTCCTGATTTTCTGTCTCCCCCCCCCCAGTCTCCTGCATACTTGCTCTGTGTGTCCCGCTGAATCCCCCCTCCTCTATCTTCAGTGCCATATGATGAGAGAACCCAGAGGAGGAGCACAGCTATTCTGCTCACAGGACATGCAGGGAGAGAGGTGAGCTGAGGGAGGAACATCAGTTTGGGGTGGTAAGCTGAGCACAATACCTGGCAAAGTTTAATGCCAGGAGGGAAGTTTATGTGGAAATATGTGAAGGTTGGAATAGCAGCGAGTGTGTGTTGGAGCCCTGCAGAGTTTGCAGCCCCCCAATCTAACATACATCTCCTAAGCAGGAACACATCACTATCTCCCCAAGCATTCTGTCCAGATAACGTGCAGTTCATTTATCACCTTTCCGTTTAACCCTGTGTTATCCAAACTCTGTTCAATGAAAAGTGTAAACTCACCACATAAACACTCTATATACAAAATAACATTCCCCAATAAAGATCAGAACATGATGATCACATTTACATGGAAGCACAATTGTATGAATGCTGATTATTCAGAGAATTACCGGATTTATGTTTATTGAGGATTGTTTTTTTTTTTTATGTACTAACAATTAAGCTTCATACACACAATACAAAAATTGGATGAAAAATACCACTTTTGAAGCGTTCGTGCCTATGAGCGCATCATTTTTTTTTTTTTTTTTTGGTGGGCGAGTGGATCTTGGGTGGGAGTTCCCACACTTTTTTCCCCAGGACTTGACCCCTGTATATATATATATATATATATATTTATTTATCTCTTCTAGATTTGGAAAAGTAACAAATAGATATTACAGTTTGTGTCACTGGCTATATAAAGGTTTTATTAGCCTAAGCATCTTTTTGGAGAACTTACATATGGTAGTAATTAGCCTTTCCTTCACCCATCGGAAATGGGATAAGGTTTCACATTTCTTAAAATGCAGAGGTTTGAGTTAACAAATTGAAGCTGAATGCCAGCTAACAATTTTTAAGCAGTTACAACAAAGTTTTTGGGATAACGGTTTTACATAAATAAAAAAAACCTGATCATTGTAAAAACCCTTTTAAGCGTGTAGAGTACCCCCTCACTCACATAGCAAGCATAATTTGCCACAAATTTATGGCAGTGTTGAATTGTAAGTCTAACTTGCGGCACATTTTCATTGGCAAGTTGTACACTTGCAGAGCACTTGAAGCAAAAGTTCTAGTTGACACTTTTCCAATTTGTAGCAAATTTGTGTGGCAAGGCTCTAGCAAGAGCAAAGTTGCAGTGGTGAGTCCACAGCAAGAACTCTACAAGTCTACAGCATGAAAATTCAGCTACAGTGACCCCTGTGGTGGGATGACTATTGCACAACATAACTGAACCAGAACTTGTAGCAGACTTGCAGAATGTTTGCAAAGAAAGTTGATGTGAAGTCATGCAATACCGACTTGCTGTAATTGTGCAACAAACTTGTGAAGCCTGGCAATTCTAGCAATAGCTTAGCAAGTCAGTTTCAAACTTGCAACACAATTGTTTGCTATCTGGGCAGGAGCTCCAAGTAGATTGGGATCCCTCACCCTGCAGAGCCAGGCACACCAAATTTCTACAGACACTCAAAGAACAGTCCGGGACTTGGTTTGTTTGTTTTATTGAGGGATATGAACTTGGATAGGGATTGGAAATTATGGGATGCCCACTTGACTTCAAACAAACTTCTGGGACAACTTCTCCTATATACAGCTCCTCTTCTTCCTCCAGCACACTCTTGCTTTTAGAACTCAGCTATGTCACCCTGTAGTAGTTTAGTAGCAAAGGCCCATTACACGCAGGGACTCGCAGCCCTATACTTGAGAGCAGATAGGCTGACACTTTCTCAGCACTTCCTCTCTGTTGTCACTGATCCCAGCACCACCTCTTCAGGCACTGCCAAACCACCTGGCTGCAGCTGCCCCTCTCACTAGCCCTCCTAGACAACTTCTCCACAGTCCTCCAGACTTACACTTTTTCCACAGTCCTCCCAGACTGAACACTTACCAGCCCACCTAGCTGATTGCTCAGGCGATCTCCCAAACAATGCCGACCTGCTCCCGCTGTCCTCTCTCCTTGCTCCTGTGCCTCCAGGAAGGGTTTCCTCTGTGTGTTGTAGGGGGAATCTTCCAGCACTCTAGCCTCAGACCTGGGGTCACCCCCCAGACTAGGGGGCTCCCTGCTAGGGCCTCCAAAGCCTCTGAAAGCCTCCTCAACATTCCATCTTCCACCCGACTGTCCCTGCTGACCCTTATGAGGTGGCCTGCCCCCTGCCAACCCTTTTACTGGGGATTCAGGCGATCATTGGAGGCCCTCACAAATATGCATAACAGTCCCTCCTAGCCTCCAAAATGGGGGGGGGGGGGGCAACACAAGTGCTGTCAGATGAGTCATTCAGCCTCCCTGAATCAGTAAACCCTAACCCAGATTCAGCCAAGCCAATTTACAAAACAACTAAATAACCTACACCTAACAAAATAGCTAGAGAGTGCTACACCCCCCCCCCCCCCCCCCCCTCTAAACAGGGCATCCCATAAAAAGTAAAGGAGGGGAAGAGGGAAACAACTTTGAAGGGGCTATCCAGAAATAAATAGTAGTATCAAACATAGACATTTTTTCTCAAAACCCCCCCCATATATACATTACATATCAGCAGCATAAATACACATCCTAACTACAGGTCCTTGTAGCTAACATAACAGTATAAGGCTCACACTTCAGCTGGAGCATCTCCCTCCATAGGGAAGCCCTCCCAGCAAACTGAAGAATAAACATGTGCACTACCGAAAAATTTGTTTAGTTTTGTTTTCGTTTCATAATTTTTTTTTGGGGGGGGGGGTTTATTGGATCATTCGTTATGATCGGCATTCGTTACTTTGGATCATTCATAACTTTGGATATAAGTTAGTTGAGTGGTAGCAGGATACTAAGCCTCATCCAAAGTTCTTCATCGAGAACAGAACATCCATCTGGAGCAGGTTAGTGTGTTAGGCCGGCCTAGTCCGTGAACAAAGAACAAAGGCAGCAATCTTCTCCTTGCTGTCCATGTGAACTACCAACGAGCTGAGCCACTCCCATCAGTCCCTTCACAGGTAGTACTGAGGGTTAGTTAATCTCCTCAGGTTGCCTTCAGCTCCTCTGACAGTGACAGAGTGGCTCTTGGAGGGCTGTCCAGCATTAACAAATACCACCTTGTCTTTGTAAATAGCTCTTCCCAGGCACCGAATGTCTTGAAACCAGGTCCAAGCTTGGTCACTATGCGGTCCCCGCAAGGGTTTGGGGACATGCATGTATTCCCACACCAGGCCATCCTCCCACTCTCCCCGGGATACCTCAGTGATGTCTACGAGGTCAGGAGGGACATAAGGGTAGTCCAGATCCCACTCCAGGGGTAGTCCAGTCCAGCTGTTCTCTGCTGCACCTCCCACTGGAACCTTGAAAACCTTAGCGGTTCCCTAGGTTTGCCTTTTCCAGGGAGAATGCAGACCTTGAGCAACCTCACTACCCACTGCCTGTATTCAGCTGCTCTGGTCTGGGTGGTAGAGGGTCTGTTGAGGAATTTCCGCCACACAAACTGGGGCCTGCATCTCCCTTAAGATGAGTCTGGTGCATCCATCACCTCGGTGGAAAAAGACACAACCGCTGCTCCAGGTGAGACCAGAAAGCCTCGGCTTGCCACCGCACACAATGAATTTAAAAGAAATGGCCGCACACCACTGTACATCAAAATAATTTTTATTTGGACATCCCAAAAATTACAGGAATCAGAATGCTGGGTCCCGAGCATTCTGATTCCTGTAATTTTTGGGATGTCCAAATAAAAAGGATTTTAATCTACAGTGGTGTGCAGTCATTTCTTCTAAACTCATCCATCACCTCGGGCAACACTTCCACCTTCTCCTGAGAGTGCCCCCATTCCCACTCCTCTTCTGAGCTACTGTGTAATGACTACTCTTCCAACGTTCCATCAAATTCTGCCTGCAGTCTGGGCGACACCCAGTCTATAGTGCCCAACACTGCCACTCCCCTCTGGCTCACCTGAGGATGCATTGCCCTTCCAGGTGGGGTCGACACTCGGCAGAGTTTACAGGTGCGGCCAGCATTACAGGGATAGTGTCTGGTTCCTGCTGGGCAGTACTTACAGACCAGCATGCAGGCCGAGGCAGACTTCCAACTCTCCTCCCCAAAGCCACTTTTTTTTTTAAATCTTTTATTTAGTCAAAGGGCATGGTCCGAGGACACACAACATTGTATGAACATTTTGGCATATAATACAGCAGTACATATAGTCACGTCAAAAGAACCTACAAGGACATTATGTACATTAATCGCTCATGATATCAATAATATTCTTGGCTAAACGTAGGAAACAACAAAACTATACAGGGTTAGAGTATATCATAGCCAAGAATTTAATTATGTAGGAAAGGTGGGACCATGGACCCAGCCCAAATCATTTTCCAATTTTGTATAAAAGAAAAAGGATAACATAGAGCCATAGAAACACGACTCTAGGAAGAACGAAAAAGATGTTGGTGTATAAGTGAAAGGAAGGAAACAAGCAGGAGAGGAAAAACCTAATGAAAGGAGGGGAAAGGGAGAAGAAGGAGAAGACAGGGTATATGCGTCAGGAGCATGGAGAAAGATGAAATGTGAAGTTGCGGTCCATGCATACATTGTTCGGATTGTGAATTTGGTATATCCGCAGAACCAAAGATATTCAGAACCATAATAGGGTAAGTTTAGTCAACAGAGTCGCTGTTAAAAAGGGTTCAGCCTTTATCAGAGAAGAAAAACATGTTCCATAGCGACCAAGTTTTGGAGTAGCGTTCTTGTTGGTGGCGTGCCGAGAGTACCAGGTCTTCCAGTATTTTTATTTCCTCCACTTTCTTAAGCCACAGCCCGATGATCGGGGTTTGTGGAGACTTCCATTTAGGAGGAATGCATGTCTTGGCGGCGTCAAGGAGATGGTGAACGATTGATTTTTTTGTAGATTCTCCCAGGGGGTATTGGAGGCAAGGAGCAGGAAAAAAGCTGGGTCATCTGGTATCGGGCGTTCCGTGAATTTTTGTGCAATGCGCCTAATCTCCTTCCAAAAATGTTCTAGTTTGGGACAGGTCCAAAAAATATGGAGGAGGGTGCCCCGTTCCTCCTGGCATCTCCAGCTGCAATCAGAAGTTGCGGCAAATATTTTTTATAACCTCACCAGTGTCCTATACCATCGAGTCAGAAATTTAAAGTTAGTTTCTTGCACCTTTGTGCAGATGGAGGACTTGTACATAAATTGAAGGACATGTTGCCTTTGTTGTGAACTAAGAGTGCAGGTAATATCTTGCTTCCACTCCTGGAAGCATTGTAGAGGGTGTGACCAGTAGGTTGTAGTTGGCCAAGAGTGTGTGTGGCAGCACTCCGAGCAGTACTCCTCTAGAGTTGTAAGAGGTCGACTACAGTTGCTCGGGAGCAGGAGAGATCTGAAGAAGTGAGTAAAATGGAGAGCCCTCCAAAACTTCAAGCGGAAGGGGCCCGTGGGGTTGATGAGGTCGGGGATCGATGGTCAACACCCATTAATTAAGAAATGAGAGGCCTGCGAACGACCAGAGTTCATCAAATTCTGAAAGGTGGTATCTTGATATCCGGGGGTAAAAAGTGGATTCCCCAGTATTGGGAATACGGGCGAGGTCGGGGAGGACAGGGGTTGAGCAGATCCGCGCGGTCCGGACGATTAGGGGATGGTTTTTCATGTCCCTTGGCAAGGAGCTAAAACACCAGGGCGCTCTACATAAAGGTATGGCACTTTGAGCCTGTTCCAACTGGACCCACAACTTGATGTTACAATGTCTATTCCAATCAATGAGTCTACTCAGGTGTACTGCCTGGTAGTATTTACGTATGTCTGGAACTGCTAGTCCCCCATATTGTTTGGGTAGCATGAGCTGACTGCGCTTTAATCGTGGATGTTTGTGGGCCCAAATAAATGTGAAGAATATTTCTTGAATCTGTTTGAAATAATTAGATGGGATGTAGATTGGTAAAGCTTGTAGGAGATATAACATTTTTGGAAGGATACTCATTTTGAGAATATTGCAGTGACCAAACCATGAGTGGAGTCCGGTATTCCATTTGTAAAAAAGAGCACAGATTTTTTTAATAACGGAGGGAAATTCAGTTCAAATGTCTTGGACATGTTGGAAGGAATGAGTGTGCCTAGAGATGTCAGCGCTGCATCATTCCATTTTAATTTAAAGTTCATCTGAAGTTGTGAGAGAATTGGCTGCGGGAGATTAATTCCCATCGCTTCAGATTTGGTGAAATTAATTTTGCGGTTAGAGAGGGCCCCATACTTTTCAAATTCTTTAAGGAGGTTCGGGAGCGAGAGAGAGGGGTTTGTAAGGGACAACAATGGGTCGTCCGCGTAGGCAGAAACCCTTTGTTGGGTGTCCCTGATGTTTGTTTATTCCAGTGATGTTTGGATTCAGACGTATGGTGTTTAACCACTTAAGCCCCAAACCAATTTGCAGCTAAAGGGCCAGGCCCCTTTTTGCGATTCGGCAATGACAATTGTGCGGTCGTGCGAGCTTTCTTTTGGTGGTATTTGATCACCTCTGCGGTTTTTATTTTTTGCGCTATAAACAAAAATAGAGCGACAATTTTAAAAAAAATTCAATATTTTTTACTTTTTGCTATAATAAATATCCCCAAAAAATATATAAAAAAACTTTTTTTTTCCTTAGTTTAGGCTGATACGTATTCTTCTACATATTTTTGGTAAAAAAAATAGCAATAAGCGTTTATTGATTGGTTTGCGCAAAAGTTATAGCGTCTACAAAATAGGGGATAGTTTTATGGCATTTTTATTAATAATTTTTGTTTTACTAGTAATGGTGGCGATCAGCGATTTATATTGTGACTGTGACATTATAGCAGACATGTCGGACAATTTTGACACATTTTTGGGACCATTGGCATTAATACAGCGATCAGTGCGATTAAAAATGCATTGATTAATGTAAAAATGTCACTGGCAGTGACGGGGTTAACCACTAGGGGACAGTGTAGGGGTTAACCACTAGGGGACAGTGTAGGGGTTAAGTGTGACCTATGTGTTTTTTTTTTACTGTAGGGGGCGTGGCTTGGCGTGTGACATCACTGATCGTCTTTCCCTATGACATGGAACAGACGATCAGTGACAGCCTCACTAGGAAGCACAGGGAGAGGTTTGTTTACACGTACCTCTCCCCGTTCTTCAGCTCTGTGACCCGATCACCGGCGGTGATCTGGTCCGCGGGTCCCGCAGCCACAGTCACGGAGCTCAGGACCGGGTCGCGAGTGCACCGCCGACAGCACGCGTGTGACCCACGACTGGGCTCTTAAAGGGCAATGTACCTGTACGTGCTTGTGCCCAGCCGTGCCATTCTGCCGACGTACATCAGCATGAGGCGGTCCTTAAGTGGTTAAGAAAGGTCCCAGTGACAGGGTGAAGAGGAGAAGCGACAGTGGGCAGCCCTGCCTTGTCCCGTTTGTAATTTTGAAGGGCTCCTATAGGACCCCATTAGCACATACACCTGAGCTCTGGGGTGGTAATAAATTGTGGAGAGCCATTGGAACATATTGGTGCCGACTCCTATATGCTTTAGAACTGAAAGCATGAAACCCCAATTCACACTGTCAATTTCGGCAGTCAGTGCCCAGGAACACACATTGGACCTGGGATTTGTTTGCTACCTGTAGTAAGTTTAGGACCTTGGTGGTGTTGTCTCTAGCTTCTCAGGTTGGGACGAATCCCACTTGGTCTAAATGGATCAGGTGGGGCAGATGGTGCTGGATTCTAGTCGCTAAGATTTTGGTGAATAGTTTTAGGTCCAGGTTGAGCAGCGAAATCGGCCTGTAACTTCCACAGGAGGCTGGATCCTTGCCCTCTTTAGAAATCACTGATATATGGGCTTGCAAGGTGTCTACGGCAAAGGATGAGGTGGATCCGACTGTGTTAAACAGTCTGATCATGAATGGGCCAAGAGAGGGTAAAAGTGCTTTATAATATTGAACGGTGAAGCCACCTGGGCCCGGCGCTTTGCCTGGTTTAGTTGCCCCTATGGCTCCCTAAAGTTCCTCTATAGTGATGGAGTCTTCTAGGGCTTCACTGTCCGCAGATGATAATTGGGGCATGAGAGAGGAAGAAAGGTAAGAATCTATACATTCCTGTGATGAGGACACAGTTTTCAGATTATACAAAGAATCATAAAACTCTAAGGGTGACGGTCTTTCTCTAAGGGTGATGGTGCATGTTTATGACGGGCTTTTAAAATCCACAAGTCCTCTAATAATGACGTTAACTTTTTAGTACGCTGTTTTTTAAACCTCGACCCATGCTTGATAAGCACACTGCGAACAACCACTTTGTGCGCCTCCCAAACAATGCAGAGGTCGCACTCGGACTTGTCATTGGTTTGGAAATAAAAATACAATTCCCTCGTGACATCAGCAAGCACCCCTTTGTCTTGTAGGAGACTTTCATTCAGTCTCCAGCATTTGGTCCTAGACGTCACAGTATCAGAGAGGGCATAGGATAGGAACACTGGGAAATGGTCGGACCATGTAATGGAGCCTATGGTGGAGATGCGTACTGCGTGTAGTTGTGCGTGAGGTACCAAGTAGTCAATGCGCAAGTATAACTTGCGAGGTAGAGAGTAAAAAGTAAAGTCCCTCTCTGAAGGATGGAGAATGCGCCACACGTCAACCAGTTGGTTTTTATGTAGCGAATGGGTAATGTGTTTACGGGAGCCGGGGGAAATGGAGGACAGTCCTGAAGAAGTGTCTTCAGATGGAATCAAGGTGACATTAAAGTCTCCACCTATAATCGGCTGTGCCTCAGTGAAATCTGTTTGAGGGTCCTGATTAAAAAGACTTCTTGATGGTTGTTGGGGACATAGAGGTTTGCCATCATTACCTTGACACCGCCAACCACATCCTTCAGAAACAAAAAGCGACCCCCAGGGTCCATAATGGAATCCAGGTAAGACCACGGCACTCGGCTCGAGAGGAGGATAGATACTCCCTGCTAGGGATGAGCCGAACACCCCCCCGTTCGGCTCGCACCAGAACCCGCGAACGGACCTAAAGTCCGTGCGAGCTTTAGAACCCTATTAGTTATAATGGATGCGAACGTTCGAAATTAAAAGTGCTAATTTTAAAGGCTAATATGCATGTTAATGTCATAAAAAGTGTTTGGGGACCTGGGTCCTGCCCCAGGGGACATGTATCAATGCAAAATTTTTTTTTTAAAACGGCCGTTTTTTCAGGAGCAGTGATTTTAATAATGCTTAAATTGAAACAATAAAAGTGTAATATTCCTTTAAATTTCGTACCTGGGGGGTGTCTATAGTATGCCTGTAAAGGGGCGCATGTTTCCCGTGTTTAGAACTGTCTCTGCGCAAAGTGTCATTTTTTAAAGTAAAAAAGCTATTTAAAATCACTCGCGGCTAATGTTAATTCACGGCTCCCGTAACACAGAGAACAGTGATTCATTGAAACTCATTCATTAAAAAAAGTCATTGATAAAAAATAAAAAAAATAAAAAAAATGAAAAAAAAAAAAAAGCGTAGGGGTCCCCCCAAATTCAATAACCAGGCCCTTCAGGTCTGGGATGGATATTAAGGGGGATCCCAGCCAAAAAAAAAAATGGCGTAGGGTCCCCCTCAAAATCCATACCAGACCCTTGAGGTCTGGTATGGATTTTAAGGGGAACCCTAGCCAAAAAAAATGGCGTGGGGTCCCCCTCAAAATCCATACCAGACCCTTATCCGAGCACGCAACCTGGCAGGCCGCAGGAAAAGAGGGGGGGACGAGAGCGGCCCCCCCTCTCGCCTGAACCTTACCAGGCCACATGCCCTTAACATTGGGAGGATGCTTTGGGGGTCTAAGACCCCTAAAGCACCTTGTCCCCATGTTGATGAGGACAAGGGCCTCTTCCCCACAACCCTGGCCGGTGGTTGTGGGGGTCTGCGGGCGGGGGGCTTATCGGAATCTGGAAGCCCCCTTTAACAAGGGGACCCCCAGATCCCCCGCCCCCCCCCCTGTGTGAAATGGTAAGGGCCTACCATTTCACCAAAAAAGTGGCAAAAATGGTAAAAATGACAGGAGACAGTCTTTGACAATTCCTTTATTAAAATCTTCTTTCTTCTTTCTTCATCCTTCGGATTCTTCATCTTCTCCTTCCTTCATCTTCTTCCATCTTCTTCTTCCATTTTCTTCTTCCTCCGATCCGCTTCTTCTTGCGCTGGTCTTCTCGTCCTTCTCGTCCGGCATCTTCTTCCGTCGGCATTGGTGTCGGTGTCTTCTTGGGCCGCTCCGCGCAATGGGAGGCTCCCGCTGTGTGAGGCTCCGCTCCATCTGACAGGTCTTTTAAAACGGAGGGCACCTGGTGACCCCGCCCCCCTCTGACGTCATGGGGAAAGCCATCATGGAATTCCCCATGACGTCCCTGTGCGTCAGAGGGGGCGGGGTCACCAGGTGCCCTCCATTATAAAAGACCTGTCAGACGGAGCGGAGCCTCACACAGCGGGAGCCTCCCATTGCGCGGAGCGGCCCAAGAAGAGACAGAGACACCGACACCGACACCGACACCGACGCCGACGGAAGAAGATGCCGGACGAGAAGGACGAGAAGACCAGCGCAAGAAGAAGCGGATCGGAGGAAGAAGAAAATGGAAGAAGAAGATGGAAGAAGATGAAGGAAGGAGAAGATGAAGAATCCGAAGGATGAAGAAAGAAGAAAGAAGATTTTAATAAAGGAATTGTCAAAGACTGTCTCCTGTCATTTTTACCATTTTTGCCACTTTTTTGGTGAAATGGTAGGGGTACTTTTGTACCCCCTTACCATTTCACACAGGGGGGGGCGGGATCTGGGGGTCCCCTTGTTAAAGGGGGCTTCCAGATTCCGATAAGCCCCCCGCCCGCAGACCCCCACAACCACCGGCCAGGGTTGTGGGGAAGAGGCCCTTGTCCTCATCAACATGGGGACAAGGTGCTTTAGGGGTCTTAGACCCCCAAAGCATCCTCCCAATGTTGAGGGCATGTGGCCTGGTACGGTTCAGGCGAGAGGGGGGGCCGCTCTCGTCCCCCCTCTTTTCCTGCGGCCTGCCAGGTTGCGTGCTCGGATAAGGGTCTGGTATGGATTTTGAGGGGGACCCCACGCCATTTTTTTTGGCTAGGGTTCCCCTTAAAATCCATACCAGACCTCAAGGGTCTGGTATGGATTTTGAGGGGGACCCTACGCCATTTTTTTTTTTTTTTTTTGGCTGGGGTTCCCCTTAATATCCATCCCAGACCTGAAGGGCCTGGTTATTGAATTTGGGGGGACCCCTACGCTTTTTTTTTTGTTTTTTATTAATGAATGACAGCTCTCTGTGTTACAGGAGCCATCAATTCATTAGCCGCGAGTGATTTAAATAGCTTTCTTCCTGCAAAAATGACACTTTTTTGCAGGGAAAGTTCTAAGCACAGGAAACCTGCCCTCCTTCACAGGCCACCTATAGACACCCCCCAGATGTGATACTGCAATGCTGTTCTAACAGCATGCACACACATATCCCCAGAAATAAAGCACATATTGTTGTCAGCAGTCAGCAGCACACTGACACGCTGACACTGTCTGAAACATAATATGCGAGGCCGCCGGCACGGAACTAAAGCCCCTGAGCTATAATTGGCTACAGGCATCCTGCCTGTAGCCAATTATGGCTCTCCTCGCTGCCGGCGCTGTGATTGGCCAAGCATGCGGGGTCACAGTGCATGCTTGGCCAATCATCAGCCAGCATTGCACTGCGCGGGCCGCAATGCATTGCGGGGCCGCTCGCATCACACGAATTTGATGCGAGCGGCCCCAATAGTTCTGGGCTCGCCGAGCGAGCGAACACCCGGTGCTCGATTCGAACATGGGTTCGAATCGAACACTGGGCTCATCCTTACTCCCTGCAATTTAGCTGTTGAATTAGTTGGATGATAAGCCATTGGGAAGGCCCTATTCTTGAGTATGGGTAATATGTCGTCTTTAAAGTTGGTCTCCTGTACAAAAGCTACATCTGATTTGAGACGATGTAAGTCTTGCAAAAGCATTCGTCTTTTCTCTGGAACATTAAGTCCCTTAGCGTTAAGCGAGATCACATTGATAATCTCCATGGGGCAGGAAGGGAAACGGGGGGGGGAAGGGCATTGAAAACAGATATAAGCGAAAAAGAAGAGTTAGCAAGGAAAGAACAAGCTAAAAGAATACTAAGATGGTAGCAAACTATTGCTAATACTCTCACCAGTACGAGACTGGAGGATGAGCGCTGGCCTAAGTGGGGATTTGGTTAGACACAACTGGGAGGAGAACTCTGGCTGCCCCCACCCATCCCGACCTTGTCAGATAGTGAGAATGGTAGAACCGAGTATTCAATATGTATATTTCAACATGCACAAAAAACATGTAACATCTGTAAAGGAAGCAACATTAAAAAAAAAAAAAAAAAACTGACATATCAGACAGTGCCTCTAATAATGCAGCAGGTGCTAAAATGGATTGTAAAGTCAAGTCATACCCTGCATGTAAGTGGAGGTTTACAGAGGCCAGTCCTCTATGAGTAAACCAAGGCTAAAAGTCATGACTCGTGTAGCCTAGTAAAGACCACCCCTTATGTTGTGACCCCTTTATTCCAAAAACCCCCTTTTTGCTACCCCTCTTAAATAATGGGCCACACCGTATTTCTTGTGGAGTAAATGGCCACAACAGCCTTTATTAAACTTAACTCCAAATATAAATAACCATATAAAACCGTATAAATAACCATATAAAATTAACCATAAATAACCATAAACATTTTCTTGTAAACATAAATAACCATCGGTTATACCCTCTTATGTTGGTCAGTGACGGGGCTAACACTTGTAACACAACCATTTTAATTAACCAATATATATATATGACTATATATATATCTACCACCAGGGGGCACTGCAGGATTTAACCGAACCAAGTAGGCCTCCATTTTAACCGCCCGGAGACAAAACCCTATCCCGCAGTGCACACAGAGTAATCATCGACTTCGATGTACTACACCGGAGGGGCCATCTCATGACGAGCCCCCCACACACTCACCAACTACATCACTGCCACCGTCACTGACCAACCTAAACACCGCCAACCCACTTTCTTCCAGACATCCATCTTGATTTCCTGAAATGATAACAAAAGCATTAAAACCTTCACAACAAAACTTAACTATTGGGAGGGTGGGTGGGAAAAACTGCCTCCTCCTGTGATTTCCATACAACGAGTGTTCCCGCTCGGCCACGCCCCCTTTTTATAATGCCGCTCCCCCCGCCTCCTATTTGCTGCCCCTTGCTAACCCCTCCCTGCTACATTCCTTTTTGGTGTGTCACTAGACACACAGTCATGTCCGGCCCTCCCTATCCTCATTGCACTCGTTCCGTCCGGCCCTCTCTGGCCCAGAAGCACTTAGCAGGAGCACATAGAATATGGGAGTAGGCAGATCAATACATTCAGTGTCCCCGTAGTGCAAACCCACTATATGCCGAACAATCTGTACATGTGGGTGTCAGGGATAATGTAGATAAAACTCGGACATCAGGCGAGCACACGGGGGGGGGGGGGCACGGGAAGGCTTCATTGGCATGTACAAAGCAATATTGCATTTAACAGGGAAACATTTAGGCTCAAAGACCTTGGCTAAAAGGTATAGTGAAAGTTTTTTAATTACTGCTAATTGTATTCTGAGAAGCACAAAAAACATTGAGGCACAAAGACCTCGTCTCTATAGTAGGTGTATCTTGTCAAAGAAACATGGTATCAGCATGTGCCTCTAAAGAGGCATCATAGAGGGACAGGGTCTCTCCAGTATGGACAGATCTAGAGATTGGCACGCTGGCACCCACACAAACCTGGAAGTGACAGGGACTACTAAGAACGTCCGCCATTAGTCTCACACTCCACATCAGTGCTGTAGGTGGGGTAGAGTTCTTGATCGTTAGGATTCCCGGGAATGTCCCCCGGAGGGTGCATGGGACCTCATCCATGGCTGTTGTTGGCGAGTCTGGGGGAGACTCTGGGGTCCGGAAAGGCCAGGGCGACCCACCGGACGTGGAAGGAGCTGGAGCCAATTCGGAACCTGGATGGGTTCCACATCCATAAAGGTAAATAGCTCCGGTAGGTCCACCGGTGTGCGGAGGGTGAAGGAGGCATAAGCTTTCCGGAAGGTGACTGTCAGCGGTTAGCCCCATCTGTACATGCAGCCTTGTTCCCTTGCCAGATCCAAAATTGGACGCAGGCGGGCCCTGCGCTGGAGAGTTGTCCTAGAGAGATCGGGGAGAATCCTGATGGGGCCACCATCAAAGTCTACTTCCCCAGCCTCCCACGCCTCGTGGAGAATTAGATCCTTTTGAGGGTAGCGATGCAGGTGGCACACAATGTCCGGGGTCTGTTGGGGTCAATAGATCTAGGGCCCAGGGCTCTATGGACCCGATCCACTTCCACAATGGTTCTCAGGGGATTTTAAAACCTTCTGGAATATGGCACTCACCGTCGCATGGTGATTCTCAGTGCCCGTAGCTTCCGGGAGTCCCGCAGCCGCAGATTATTCCTGCGGCTCCTGTCTTCCAAATCCTCCAAATGGAGCTGAAGGTCCACTGCGGTATCCGCTTGGGAGGCGTGGGATAGCTCCAGGGCTGCCACGCGGTGTTCCACTGTCTCCCTATTGTCCACCCTGTCTGAAAGCTCATGCACCTCCTCCATGACCGTTTGGATGTCCCGGAGGTGCACCTCCTCTACCCGGAGGATCAGGGCCTCGATGTCTTGCTTGGTGGGTAGGGCCTGCAAGAGCGTCCTAATGTCAATGTACAGACGGCTCTTCTCCCCCCTTAATGGTGAGTTAGTGCACGCTGACATGTCCGGGCGAAAGATTGCAGGGGTTTCTAGCAAGGAGTCTGGTATGGAGGATGAGCAAGGCGATGCAGGCAGGTCCGACATGATGGGAGTGTTCAGGCCTGAGACACGAGGTGCCGCCACTATGGAGTGGTGCGATGAGCACCCCAAAAGAAACGGTCAATTTTGCCCGGGAATGTGTGGGAGCGGGTTGCTCGAGCAGATGATCTGGTTCTATACCTTTTCACTGCTAGCATGCCGGTATAGCTGGTAGTGTAACTCGGTAGTTTGTCTGGATAGGCAGGGGTAAGCCTGGAGCTCACAGTAGGCACTTCTTCACACTGCCATGTCCAGGCCACGCCCCCAAAAAGCCACTTGTTTTTGCAGACTCACCCTGCCTTTAGCAGATACTTCAAGGCCAACTCTGGCCTTCCCGGGACTTCCGCGGCTGTTCCATGCAGGGACCTGACCACAGATCTACATTGTAGTTAAGTGGCTCTTGTTCGCTCAGCGTCAGCCTAGTGAGCGGCTTGTCACATTGCCCGCACCAGATCCAGGCACTGACCACAGCGGTCGGTCTTCTGCAACCAGGACACAGTAGACACAACCTCTCCATCCCCTTGATCATCCCAAGGATGAATCCACCTCGATGCTCCAGTCTGACATTGGTGTCCACCAGTGTCAGCTCCTGCATGTCAAGCAACCAGGTCAGCGCTGGGTACACACGTGCACCCTCCGCCATCTTACTTCTCTCTCTCTTTCTCGCTGCCAGCAGGACACACTGGGTCTCCTCTCCTCCTGGGTCTCTGCCCCCAAGCTTCCAGACTGGCTGGTGCCTGCAGCTCTGATAAACAGGCCTATTCCCGTGCACTCTGCCATAACCCCTTCCTAGCTGTAATGAAGTTTGCAGGCACAGGCAGCACAGTGATGGTAATGATGTACACACTGACACCTGCAGAACCCATCTGAACATGTCGCTTGGCACTGACTGTGCCAAAGCAACTGAGAGCAGGTGGCAGCAAGCATTTACTGTGGTTGCCAAGAGCAACAGCAAAGCCTGTAACACACTGTAGTTAACAGGGTTGGGCAACTGACAGACCCTCTCCTGCAGACACCCGCAGGCTTACCCCGATCACCTCCTGTTCTCAGGAGGACATTGCAGCAGACAGTCACTTTTTCCAGCCTTAAGCAGAACACTGGACATCTGTCAATCCATGGGCGCAATCTCCTGCCGTTGTTGCCACAGGTGACAGCACATAGCACACACTTTGTATTCCAAGGGCGCGATCGCCCACCCTAATTGCCACCGGTGACAACACATAACACAGTTCTTACTGAACAGCATATTTAGCACAAGTGTCCATCCCAGCCGCGGTTTGGGGCAACTGGGTGTGCAGTGCAGCACTAACTCGACAGCAGCTATTGATGGTTGCTATGAACAACGCCACTTGACTTAAGCACACAGTCACAAATAGGCAGAGCACATAAGTCTGTCTCCCTGGTTTTAACCCTCAGTGGTCCTGGAAGCAAAGCACAGTTCCCTGGTTCGATGAATCTCCGGTTGCTAGGAGCAGGTTACCATGGGCAATATCCTTGGTGAGCCCCCTAATGAAGCGCACCCCCCCCCCCACACATTAGCCACAAGTAGATGGGGATCCCCCACCCTGCACAGCTAGGTACACCAAATTTCCACAGACACTCAGAGTCAGACAACAGTCCGTGACTTTGTTTTGTTTGTTTTTATTGAGAAATATGAACTTGGATAGGGATTGGAAATTATGGGATGCCCACTTGACTTCAAACAAACTTCAGGTACAACTTCTCCTATATACAGTCCTATATTTACGGGCAGGGACTCACAGCCCCTATACAGGGGGTCCCCTACTTACAAACATCCGACTTACAAACGACTCCTACTTACAAACGGAGGGAGACAACAGGAAGTGAGAGGAAATCCACCCCTAGGAAGGGAAATTCACTCCTGTTAGAGTTAATATGGGAAAAAGGTGTCTCCACTGATACTTTATCACCAGTCCATGCTTCCCTAACAACCCAAAATCTTCTAAATCCAATTGTCATTGGGACAGAAGGTGAGGTGAACTCTTCTGAACAGGGGCACAGACAGCAAAACAAATGTTGCAGGTCTGATTACCCTTCTTTATGTTATCTAAAAAACGTAAAAAAAAGATTTTTTGGCTGGAGCTACACTTAAAAAATGTACCTGTTCCGACTTACAAACAGACTCAACTTAAGAACAAACCTACAGTCCCTGTCTTGTTTGTAACCCGTGGACCCCCTGTACTTGAGAGCAGATAGGGTGACACAGCTCACACTTTCCCAGCACTTCTTCTCTGTGGTCACTGATCCCAGCATCACTTCTTCAGGCACTGCCAACCCACCTGGCTGCAGCTGCCCTACTCATATGCATGACAGCCCCTACTAGCCTCCACCCACTACATCCAGAACCTTCTTCAAGGTTCCAGAAAGCAGGAAGCGTCACCAGAAGAGCTGTCAGGTGAGTCATCCAGCCTCCCTGAGTCACTAAATCCTGACCCAGATTCAGCCCAGGCCTGGTTCTCAGCCAAGCCAATTTACCTACATTATCAACCAAACAATATACATCTAGCACACGAGCTAGAAGGTGCTACAAGTGTTAAAGTGGTTCTATACCCTCAGAAAAAAAAATGTAAAAAAAAAACCCTGTAAGGCAAAGGCATAATGAGCTAGTATGGGGGTGTACATCTAACTCTGAGTTGCGGCAGTTTGTGATTTGAAACATACATTGCAAATTGTTTACCTGATTTTATCTTTGTCCTTGAATTTAATTGACTTTATTGCTGGATGAAGATGCTTTCAGAACAGCACATAAAAAGAAAGTTATAAATATATTCCAACCTTATATAACTATTCAGCAAGTGAGAAACATTTAGTTCCCTTCCATGGTGCTAGGTAACCAGTGACAGGTTTTCCGGAGCAAAAGTACTTCATTTATTGTAGGGACAGATGTTTTGTATAGTGGAGGCTGGTACACATCGTATTATATACCATAGCTTATACTGAGGGGTTTGCTTAAAGTGGAAGTGAAGTGTGGTTGTTAAAAGGTTGCTGATAGGCAGACTTTTGAAGATAGATGAGACTGTATATGTCTCTTCTGTCATCCCTTCTTCAATCTGCCCGTCAGCACTTCAGATCAGTGTACAGCCTCGGCACAATTCTGTGCCGGGACAAAGGTACTCCTGTGTGCTTGTTTGGGAGTAACATCAATCCTGGCCCAGCCCATCAAGATGGCTGAAGACCCCGAACCCAGAAGAACACTATGAAAAGATGGACGTGCCAGCTATGGAGAGGGGGAGTGGACATCGCAGAGCTGGAGGGGATCGCTTTGCTGGGTCAGTGAGAAGTAATATTCAATTATGTGTCACCGAGCAGTGAATACTCTTCACCAAATTTATTTAAATATAGCCAGTGCACACTGTTGTGAGCATCACACCTATCACATAAAAAATAAATAAAAAATATAAACTAAAATGTGCAGTGCTCTGGTGGTTATGAAAATAATGATGACAACTACAATAATCATATATCAATTTGCAAACAATATGTGAAAACAATATGTGAATTTGCTGTATATATTCAGACACAATGCCCTCACTGCTCTCTTCAATTAAATCAACACTTGTGCATATCAAAAATAAAATCAATAAAAAAAAAATGCAACAATTGTGATGTTTAATAAAAAAAAAGCTTGCTATGAGCCCAGGTTTACACTGAGCTGTGGGAATGAAGCCATGCGAGTTCAGCTGAACACGATTTCACTCCCGCATGTCTGTCCCGATTTCGGCCATCATTTCAGAGACATCTGTGCAGGTTTCTGCACAGATGTCAATGTAAATTGCGGCCCGAAATCGCAAGAAGTAGTACAGAAATGACTTTTTGAAATCGGTGCAGCACCGCAGATGCGGCGTCGCACCGATTAGGACGATGCCATTGACGGAAATTGCCGCTGATTTGACATGTCAAATCGCATGTAAAAACGCTCCACTGTGAACCAGGGCTAAATCACAAATCTGTGGGGGAGATTTACTAAAACGGGAGCAAACAGAATCTGGTGCAGCTGTGTATGGTAACCAAGCAGCTTCTAACTTCAGCTTGTACAATTACAATTAAGCTTTGACAATAAAAGCTGGAAGCTGATTGGTTACTATGCAGAGCTACACCAGAATCTGTGTGCTCCCGTTTTAGTAAATCTCCCCCTATGTGTCCTTCTATTGTCACATCCAAAAGAAAGAAATTACACCCTTCTGTCAAAAATTTGAAGTGAGTCAAATTATGTGCCCTTCCATCTATGCCCCACAGAACACCTCCACTCCCACAAAAAATAGTTGGAGGCTTACCCTCCTCTGTTGACCTCCTAAGTGACAGGAGGTCACTTAGGAGGTCAACAGAGGAGGTCAACAGAGGGTAGCATCTGCCTGTGCTTTAAAATCCTCGCAATTAGAATGTGCTTCCCACAAAATTTCCTCCCACGTTATGACAAAATGCTCTAAGGGGCCCAAAAGTTTGAATTACTTTAGCGGTTTATTTCCAATTGAAACCAGGCTTTGTATAGTGCATCCAGAAAGTATTTACAGCGCTTCACTTTTTCACCATTTTGTTATGTTACAGCCTTATTCCAACATGGATTAAATTCATTATTTTCCTCAAAATTCCCCAAAATGGCAACGTGAAAGAAGTTTGTTTGAAATCTTTGCAAATTTATTAAAAATAAAAACCGGAAAAAAATCACATGTACATAAGTATTCCCAGCCTTTGCCATGACACTCAAAATTGAGTTCAGGTGCATCCTGTTTCCACTGATTATCCTTGAGATGTTTCTACAACTTGATTGGTCCACCTGTGGTAAATTCAGTTGATTGCACATGATTTTGAAGGGCACACACCTGTCTATATAAGATCCCACAGTTAACAGTACATGTCAGAGCACAAACCAAGCCATGAAGTCCAAGGAATTGTCTGCAGACCTCCAAGACAGGAGTGCATCGAGGCACAGATCTGGAGAAGGGTACAGAAAAACGTCTGCAGGATTGAAGGTGCCAATGAGCACAGTGGCCTCCATCATCCATAAATGGAAGAAGTTTGGAACCACCAGGACTCGATCGGGGGAGCCTTAGACAGGGAGGTGACCAAGAACCCCATGGTCATTCTGACAGAGCTCCAGCATTTCTCTGTGGAGAGAGAACCTTCCAGAAGAACAACCATCTCTGCAGTACTCCACCAATCAGGCCTGTATGTAGAGTAGCCAGACGGAAGCCACTCCTCAGGAAAAGGCACATGACAGCCCACCTGGAGTTTGCCAAAAGGCACCTGAAGGACTCTAAGACCATGAGAAACAAAATTCTCTGGTCTGATGAAACAAAGATTGACCTCTTTGGACTGAATGGCAAGTGTCATGTCTGGAGGAAACAAGGCACTACTCATCACCTGGCCAATACCATCCCTACAGTGAAGCATGGTAGTGGCAGCATCATGATGTGGGGATTTTTTTCAGCGGCAGAAACTGGGAGACTAGTCAGGATCGAGGGAAAGATGAATGCAGCAATGTACAGAGACATCCTTGATGAAAACCTACTTCAGAGCACTCTGGACCTCAGACTGGAGCGAAGGTTCATCTTCCAACAGGACAACAACCCTAAGAACACATTTAAGATAACAAAGGAGGGACTACGGCGCAACTATGTGAATGTCCTTGAGTGGCCCAGCCAGAGCCCAGACTTGAACCTGATTTAACATCTCTGGAGAGATCTGAAAATAGCTGTGCACCGACGCTCCCCATCCAATCTGATGGAGCTTGAGAGGCCCTGCAAAGAAGAATGGGAGAAACTGCCCAAAATATGTGTGCCAAGCTTGTAGCATCATACTGAAAAAAACTTGAGGCTGAATTTGGTGCCAACAAAGTTCAACAAAGTATTGAGCAAAGGCTGTGAATACTTACTGTATGTACATATGAGTTCTTTTTTTTTTCGTTTTTTATTTTTTTAAATAAATTTGCAAAGATTTCAAACAATCTTCATTCACATTGTCATTACGGGGAATTGTTTGTAGAATTTTGAAGAAAATAATGACTTTAATCTATTTTGTAATAAGGCTGTATAACAAAATGTGGAAAAAGTGAAGCGCTGTGAATATTTTCCGGATGCACTGTATATGTAGAACCTTCCTAGGTAGGTGCTGGGATAGTTGGATAATCGTTAGTATGTGTTTTGGGCATTGTGGCTATAATTTTGTGTAGGTAAAAACAAGGATTGACTCGCTGTACTCAGTGAGCTTGTATTGTTTAAGTAGGTCTGATCCGTGTGCTCTTCTGCTGCCAGTCTGCTGGATAGCTCCCTCTGTATCCAGGTAACTTGAGACGTTTCTGGATGATAGGTGTGGAGCTTTGCAGATGGCAGCATGAATATTGATACAGCCCCAGCCTATACCAGAAAGGCAGGCTCTGAAGGCATGCTGGCACACTATTTATTCTGCGAGCACACAGAGCTCTGGGTCTTGTCCCAGATTGGAGGATTCAAGCCCAGTGACGTCTCCAGCTTTCATATTTAGGGGGGGCACATGGGGGGACAGGGACAAAAGTAGGGGGGCCAACTATAAAACGCAATTCTATACCCATACCCATACCCAGAATGTGCTAGGTGCAGAGTACAGAGTCCATGGTGTGCTACGTGCAGAGTACAGGGTCCATGGTGTGCTACGTGCAGAGTACAGGGTCCAGGGTGTGCTACATGCAGAGTACAGGGTCCATGGTGTGCTACGTGCAGTGTACAGGGTCCAGGGTGTGCTACATGCAGAGTACAGGGTCCAGGGTGTGCTACATGCAGAGTACAGGGTCTAGGGTGTGCTACGTGCAGAGTACAGGGTCCAGGGTGTGCTACGTGCAGAGTACAGGGTCCATGGTGTGCTACATGCAGAGTACAGGGTGTGCTACATGCAGAGTACAGGGTCCATGGTGTGCTACGTGCAGAGTACAGGGTCCAGGGTGTGCTACATGCAGAGTACAGGGTCCATGGTGTGCTACGTGCAGAGTACAGGGTCCAGGGTGTGCTACATGCAGAGTACAGGGTCCATGGTGTGCTACATGCAGAGTACAGGGTCCAGGGTGTGCTACGTGCAGAGTACAGGGTCCATGGTGTGCTACATGCAGAGTACAGGGTGTGCTACATGCAGAGTACAGGGTCCATGGTGTGCTACGTGCAGAGTACAGGGTCCAGGGTGTGCTACATGCAGAGTACAGGGTCCATGGTGTGCTACGTGCAGAGTACAGGGTCCAGGGTGTGCTACATGCAGAGTACAGGGTCCATGGTGTGCTACATGCAGAGTACAGGGTCCAGTGTGTGCTACGTGCAGAGTACAGGGTTCAGGGTGTGCTACATGCAGAGTACAAGGTCCATGGTGTGCTACGTACAGTTTAGATTTCAGGAGTGCCACATTTCAGCTGAAAAAAAGCCCGGAGTAAAAGTATATAGTGCAAACACTGTCTGCAGCCATGAAAGATACAGCCACAGCACCTATGATCATCATTATCATGCTGATGATCACACTGTACTTCATGTGACTGTACTGTATATAGGCTGTACAGTGTGATCATCAGCATGATAATGATGATCACAGGTGCTGTGGCTGTATCTTTCATGGCTGCAGACAGTGTTTGCACTGTATACTTTTATTAATCTTGCCAAAAGTAGTAACAGCAGTATATTGTAGCAACATCTGCAGTCTGAGTCTCACTCTAGTACTATACTAGCCTGCTGGCTGAAAGAAAAAAATATATTTAAGGACTGTAAAGAATGTATGAGGCTGCAGAACATTTGGAAATAAGCTGGGAATGAGAGGGTGTCAGACACACAGTCAGTGTTTGGACTCCTAGTTTGGAATGCCCAAATCTGAGACTGGAGGTTGCAGGATGTTTTCAGTGCAGAGAGGGCCGGACCGGAATGCAGGGCAGCGCAATGATAGGGCAGGCCTGGCCATGACAGTGTGTCTAGGACACACAGTTAGTTAATGTGCGGGGGTGTGGCCAGGCGCAGCAGGCCAATTAGCAAGCAGGGGAGCGGCCATACAAAGGGGGGGGGGCGTGGCTAGAACGGACAGTCGGGAGAAAGAACACACGAGGAGGCAGGTTTTTTCCCACCCACCTTCCCTAATGTAAGGATATAGTTTTGGAGGTTTTAACGTTTTTGTTGTCGTTTCAGGAATCGGAGGCAGTTGGTTCGTCACAGGAGAAAGGGGTGGCGTGTTTGTTTGTTGGTCAGTGACGGAGCAGTTATGTAGGTGGTAAGTATGCGTGGGGGGCTCATCATTAGATGGCCCCTCCGGTGTGTGGGGGGCTCATCAGTAGATGGCCCCTCCTGTAGTACATCAAATTATATATTTGTGCACTGCGGGAAAGGTGTTTGTCTCCGGGCGGTTCAGATGGAGGCCAGTTGGTTACGTTTAAATCCCGCAGTGCCCCCTGGTGGTTGGTATATATACATACATAATTAATGATATATATATTTTATAGCACTTAGCTCCGTCACTGACCAATAAATAGGGGGTAACTGATTGTTTACAGTTATTGATGTTTTTGTTTATATGTGTGTATAATGGTTATGTGTTGATAGGTTATCTATCACTATGGTTATTTAAATATGTTTCAGTAATTGGAGTTATGTTTTTAATAAAAGGCTGTTGCGGCCATTTACTCCAAAAAGATGGTGTGGTCTATTATTTGATTTAAAGTAAGGTTGAGTATAGGGCTGTATCAGTCTGTGGGTATTATCTAGGCTACACTAGTCAAGATTTATGGGAGTGGAGAGCAGAAAGTAACAGCAGATAGTGAACTAAAGGGGAGGGGGATGAGGATCGGTGTAGGAGTGTCTGATCACTGCATAGTTTTATCAGGGGAATGTGGGGCCATGTAGTACACAGAGGGAAGGAAAGTAAAGCTGGGGGTGAAAGATGCCGATGTATCAGGAGAAAGTGAAAGTAACTTTTCTCCTCTCACCTCCATCATTGCAGGAACTTCTGCAGCTTCTGGAAGCCCGCGGGATGAATTTGCAGGGATGGACAATGCACTGGGTGTACCAATTGGCTGAGGAGGCAGAAGCACCACCCCTGCTGCCCTCCCAGCCAATAGGTAGCTGAAGCTCAGGATAGTGCCTCCCTCTCTCCCGACATCATACCGCTATCCAGCGTCTGCAGTTCGGCTCTGGCAGCTGATAGGCTACACTAGCCTGGCTGCTGTGAAATTGACTGATGCTCTGGGGGGGGTTGTCTCTGCATGGAACAGCTAAGAGCCCAAGAGCCGCTCAGCATTGATGTCTCTCTCTCCCCTCCTTCCTTTCTCGCACTGAATGATACACAGACGATCTGCTCCTTCTCCCCCTTCCCTCTCCAGGGAAGTCAAGTATGAAGCTAAGGAGCTCACACTTCCAGCGGTACACACACAGGGGAGGGGGAGAAGGAGCAGATCGTATCATTCAGTGCAAGACAGGAAGGAGGGGAGAGAGAGAGAGACATCAATGCCAATGCCGGCTCTGACGTCACTGGTTGCTAGACACAAGGCGGTTAAAGCAACCATTAACCGGGTGTAGACTCAGGAGGTGGAGGCGGAGCTGGAGCCAGCAACACAGCGGCTTAGTCCATACCTGTCTCCTGCATTCCCAGTTTCTGTTATTTTTAGTTGGGGGGGCACATAGGAGGGCACAGTATAATGTTGGAGGGGCCATGGCCCCCCCTGGCCCCCCTCTAGGGATGCCACTGTTCAAGCCTGAGGGAAGCACACTGCCCTCTCAGGTGCAAGCTGCTATGAGGAGGCCTCAGGTGAGTGACCTGAGGGAGGAATGCTGATACCCAGGTGCTTGGAAAAATCTGACTGAGGGGAGCTGTCTGCCATAGTTCTGTCTGGAATCACTGGAGGGCAACGCTTTGCAAGATTGGAATGGGCTCCATCTGTGCTTGGGTCTTGTGAATACAGGCATTGAAAGATCTTGGGCACATTGTACTTTAGCTACCCTTCTGGTGCCTAGTTATAGTCAGATGTGGATCTGTGGGGACACCGGCTGGTATCCTGAAGAGCTCTGTCCAGATGCTTTCCTACTAAAAGGGACTTTGTTCTTATGCCTCTACTACTACTGTTTGATTGACTTCACTAAAACTTACTCAGAAAGGAAACCAAGTCCTCAGTTGTACATAATTCCCATTCTTGGAGTATCCCAGACCTTCCCTCATCCCTATCCAAGTTCTTCAAAAATAAAAATAACATCCTCTAGACTGTTTTTTGGGGAAGGAGTGAATGAGCCTGTTGTGTGCCTGGCTTCGGGGCAGAAGTGAGGAACTGTAATTCCTGCGGCTCCTACGGGAGTAGCGCTACATATATATCATCAAATAAATAATTTACTTAAACGACACCTTTCATTAACATTTTTTCTCTCATTTATATGAGTAGAACACATAGAAATGTGTATAAAATTCAGATTTTCACATATTTTCAATAGGTGACAGTGATATGACATAAAAAATACTACTACTTTGTCTGTAGGATGATAAGAGCTGTGTCGAACCCTAGCAACATCAGATAAAGCTATAGCAGTATTGACACCTACATGTTGTTGTTTCACCAAGTGAAAAAGTGTTGCATTCTTATTGCAAGAACAAAGTATTAGGTGTTAAAATTACATTTTCTATTAATGCCTGAAACTTTTATTTTTTAAGTCACTATTATCACACATTGAGGGCCTGTTCACAGCAGAACGTGGTGCAGAATACCCGTGTTCCGCGTGCGTTTCCTGCACCGTGTTCAAAACACACTACCATGTGATCTGCTGCGGGTGTCAATTCAATGCTAACAACACCCCAAATGCAGGTCACAAACGCAATGCATCTGCCTGCACTGGATCGCATGGTACAGAAATACCATGTGATCTGGTTGCAGTGCATTTTTTAAAGTAGTACATACACTACATTTGATGCCATGCAGTGTGACTTCAGCACTGCACTGCACTGCACTCAAACTGCACAGGAATTACACAAGAACACAAGCGCATTTCTGTGTCCTCTCTCCCTCTCTCTTTCTCTCCCTCCCCTACTAGCATATGGGAAAGGAGGTGAGGAACAAAGCAAAGACTTCTGGAAACTTGCTGGAATCATATTACTTTAGGACAGATAAGCGATCTGCATGCAGTTTCCATCCAAATCTATAGAGCTAAAAAACACAACGCACCTCACTAAACTCGCATAAGACCCTTTTTAAAATCACAAATCGGATTTGCACTGCATATATGTGAAGGGCCTCCACAGAAACTCGTGTTTTTTCACTTGTCATGTGATTCCATGCGTTCTGGAATGCATCAGAAATCACATCACTGTGAACCAGGGCTTAGAGAGTCGGTGTCCATCCAGACACAACACTCCAACACAACACAACACAACACTCCAAAATGGCAACCACCAACCATATACGTCTCCCCATAGTTGGATTCAAAGGAGAGGATTTGTATACTGATGACTTGTTAAAAATCCTGTTAGCTTTATTAAATAACTGAGGGGTGGCCTCAGGTGGAAGGTTTGTAGTGTGTGCTATATATAGCTTACTTCATGAATAAAGCTAACTGGATTTTTAGGACGTCATCAGTGTGCAGCCTGTGTCCTTGGAATTCAAATGCGGTGTGGAGCATGAGTGGGCTCCTGGGATTTGGCATCCGGCTAGTTTGCAGGACCAAGGACATGGGTAGCTTCTGAGCAGTGATCAGTCTCCCTCTAATGTCTGACACCTAATATTGTAATTTTTGAAACCTTTTAAACACTCATATAATTATGTTGATTTAAATTGCTCACTAGAGGTGTCCAACTGTCATGTAGGCCATCAAGTCCTGTATTTAGAGAGAGAGTCTTGCAGTATTCCTCCTGAAGTGAGAATGTACAGAGAAATTAGCATACTTATTGCCTGAGAGGTCTGTTCTGCAAGATGTTAGTGGCAGGGCAAAACCAGGAAACCAGGGAACAAAACCAACAGATAACTAGAGACTATGCCTCTAAACCCTAATAACAGCCTCAGCCCCCTCAGGCACACCTGGCAATAGTGTAAGTGCAATGACCAATGAGAAACACACACATTATGATAAAAGCAATTGTCTTTACTGCAATATTTCTGTGGAAGAATAACAGTCATTAACAGTGTTTATTCAAGTAATCAACCAGAGAGCGATAACTGAGATTTAAGAGCAATATAACTCTCAATCAACTGAGCTCCCATTCTCTCTCACTAGACTTACTGATCCACTGCCACTGGATCTCTTGAGCTCTTCCGATCTTCTTACTGAGTATGTTCCTCAAGCATCACCCCTGCTTCCCTGCTGGGTCCCTAGCTTGACATTCAGGATACTCCTCAAGCATCACCCCACTGGCCTACTCGGTCCCTGGCTTGGCTAACAAGACTGCTCTGCAAGCGTCACCTCCGCTGGCTGAGTCCCTGGCTTGACACCTGCTGAAGTTTCCCAATTCTTCACCGTCCCTGGTTGGTGAGAATACTGCTCTGGTACTTGCTTCAGCTACTCAATGTGGTCCCTGGTGATAAGGTGAATAGTCCCTTAGTGGCCACAGCTTCAAGTCTGGTATGAATATTAAGGGAAACCCCGGGTCAAATTTAAAAAAAAAATGACGTGGGGTTCCCCCCAAATATCCATACCAGACCCTTTATCCGAGCACGCAACCTGGCATGCCGCAGGAAAAGAGGGGGGGAAGAGAGAGCGCCCCCCCTCCTGAATCGTACCAGGCCACATGCCCTCAACATTGGGAGGATGCTTTGGTTGCCGGTGGTTGTGGGGGTCTGCAGGGGGGGGCTTATCAGAATCTATAAGCCCCCTTTAACAAGGGGACCCCCAGATCCCGCCCCCCCTGTTTGAAATGGTAAGGGGGTACAAAAGTACCCCTACCATTTGACAAAGAAAGTGTAAAAAATTGTTAAAAAAACACACAGACACCGTTGAGAAAAGTCCTTTTATTAAAAAAAAAAAAAAAAAAGATTACAGCGGTGGTAATCCACTCTTGTTATCCAGCGATGGGTGATCTCTTCCGATGGTCCAGCGCAGCGCATCCTGTCTCCCCTGAGACACTGCAGGAATTCCAGGTCTTAGCTGAGGAGGACGGGGCCACTCGTCACCTGACCCCGCCCCCCTCTGACGCAAGGGGAAACCCAGGCTTCCCCAGTGATGTACGGGTGACCCCGCTCCCCTCTGACGCAAGGGAAAAGCCAGGCTTCCCCAGTGATGTACGGGTGACCCCGCCCCCTCTGATGTAACGCAGGTTTCCGTTACATCAGAGGGGGGCAGGGTCACCCGTACGTCACTGGGGAAGCCCGGCTTCTCCCTTGCGTCAGAGGGGGGCGGGGTCAGGTGACGAGTGGCCCCATCCTCCTCAGCTAAGACCTGGGATTCCGGCAGTGTCTCCGTGGAGACAGGATGCGCTGCGCTGGACCATCGGGAGAGATCACCCATCGCTGGACCCCGGAGAAGAGATCAGCCATCGCTGCATAGCAAGAGAGGATTACCACCGCTGGAATCTTTTTTTTTATTTTTATTTTTTTTAATAAAGGACTTATCCCAAACGGTGTCTGTGTGTTTTTTAACAATTTTTTACACTTTCTTTGTCAAATGGTAGGTGTACTTTTGTACCCCCTTACCATTTCAAACAGGGGGGCGGGATCTGGGGGTCCCCTTGTTAAAGGGGGCTTCCATATTCTGATAAGCCCCCCGCCCGCAGACCCCCACAACCAACGGCCAGGGTTGTGGGGATGAGGCCCTTGTCCTCATCAACATGGGGACAAGGTGCTTTGAGGGGTCACAGACCCCCAAAGCATCCTCCCAATGTTAAGGGCATGTGGCCTGGTATGTTTCAGGAGGGGGGGCAATCTCTCGTCCCCCCTCTTTTCCTGCGGCCTGCCAGGTTGCGTGCTTGGATAAAGGGTCTGGTATGGATTTTTGGGGGAACTCCACCCCATTTTTTTTTATTTGGCGTGGAGTTCCCCTTAAAATCCATACCAGACCTGAAGGGCCTGGTAATTGAATTTAGGGGGAACCCTACGCTTTTTTTTTTTTTATCAATGACTTTCAATAACTGTTCTCTGTATTACGGGGAGCCGACAATTCATTATAGCTGCGAGGGCTTTTAAATGACTTTTTTTCTTTCGGAAATGACACTTTGTGCAGGGTAGACATGGGAACTGTCAAAAAATTAGTTTAGTTTTGTTCCGTTTCGTATATAAAAAAATCGTAATTCGTAATTCGTGTACGAAATTCAGTTCGAATTCGTACGAAATACGAATTTCGTACGAATCGTAACTTTTTTTTCGAATCGTTACGAATCGTTAGTAAGGTTACGAATGGTTAACGCGGCTAATGAATTGTCGGTTTCCGTAACACAGAGAATTTCGTACGAATCGTAAAAAAAAATTGGAATCGTTATGAATCGTTAGTAAAGTTACGAATCGTTACGATTCGTTAACGCTGCTAATGAATTGTCGGTTCCCGTAACACAGAGAACAATTCGAATCCAACTACAAATATATATCGAATTTCAACTAATACGAAAGAAATTATTATAGCGGATTTAACGAATGATTCGAATGAATTTGAGATTCAGTATATCTGATATAGAGAACTGTTCCTGCACAAAGTGTAATTTTTGCAGGAAAAAAAAAGCTATTTAAAATCACTCGCGGCTGAATTGTCGGCTCCGTAACACAGAGAACAGTCATCCATTGAAAAAAAAAGCGCCAAATTCAATAACCAGGCCCATTAGGTCTGGTATGGATATTAAGGGGAACCCCAGCCAAAAAAAAAATGGCATGGGGTCCCCCCTGAATATCCATACCAGACCCTTCAGGTCTGGGATGGATTTTAAGGGGAACCCCCAGCCAAAAAAAAAAAATGGCGTGGGGTCACCATCAAAATCCATACCAGACCCTTTATCCGAGCACGCAACCTGGCAGGCCGCAGGAAAAGAGGGGGGAAGAGAGTGGCCCCCCTCCCTCCTGAACCGTACCAGGCCACATGCCCTCAACATTGGGAGGGTGCTTTGGGGGTCTGAGACACCCAAAGCACCTTGTCCCCATGTTGTTGGGGACAAGGGCCTCATCCCCACAACCCTGGCCATTAATTGTGGGGGTCTGCGGGCGGGGGGCTTATCGGAATCTGGAAGCCCCCTTTAACAAGGGGATCCCCAGATCCCGCCCCCCCTGTGTGAAATGGTAAGGGGGTACTTTACCCCTACCATTTCACCAAAAAAGGTGACAAAATGGTAAAAATTACAGGAGACGGTCTTTGACAATTCCTTTATTAAAATCTTCTTTCTTCTGGTCTTCCTTCTTCCTTTCTTCATCCTTCAGTTTCTTCATCTTCTCCTTCCGGCATCTTCTTCCATCTTCTTCTTCCTCCGATCCGCTTCTTCTTCCTCCGGTCTTCTCGTCCTTCTCGTCCGGCATCTTCTTCCATGGCGTCGGCGTCTCTTCTCAGGCCGCTCCTCGCAATGGGAGGCTCCCGCTGTGTGAGGCTTCACTCTGTCTGACAGGTCTTTTATAACGGAGGGCACCTGGTGACCCCGCCCCCCTCTGACGCACGGGGACGTCATGGGGACTTCCCTATGGCTTTCCCCATGACGTCAGAGGGGGCGGGGTCACCAGGTGCCCTCCGTTATAAAAGACCTGTCAGACGGAGCGAAGCCTCACACAGCGGGAGCCTCCCATTGCGAGGAGCGGCCCGACAGAAGAACAGATGCCGACGACATGGAAGAAGATGCCGGACAAGAAGATCGGAGGAAGAAGAATCGTAACGGAGGAAGAAGAAGATGGAAGAAGATGCCGGAAGGAGAAGATGAAGAAACCGAAGGATGAAGAAAGGAAGACGGGAAACATGCGCCCCTTCACAGACGAACTATAGAGTAGTATGCCTGTGAAGGGGGCATGTTTCCCGTAAAATCACTCGCGGCTAATTGCCGGTTCCCATAACACAGAGAACAATTCGAATCCAACTACTATCAAATATCTAATTTCAACTAATATGAAATAAATTATTATAGCGGATATAACGAATGCTTCGAATGAATTCGAGATTCAGTATATCTAATATAGAGAACTGTTCCTGCACAATGTCATTTTTGCAGGAAAAAAAGCTATTTAAAATCACTCGCAGCTAATGAATTGTCGGCTCCGTAACACAGAGAACAGTCATTTATTGAAGTCATTGATAAAAAAAAGCGTGGGGGTCCCCCCAAATTCAATAACCAGGCCCTTCAGGTCTGCTATGGATATTAAGGGGAACCCCCGCTTCAAATAAAAAAAAAAAATGACGTAGGGGTCCCCTAAATATCCATACCAGACCCTTATCCGAGCACGCAACCTGGCAGGCCGCAGGAAAAGAGGGGGGGATGAGAGCGGCCCCCCTCCCTCCTGAACCGTACCAGGCCACATGCCCTCAACATTGGGAGGGTGCTTTGGGGGTCTGAGACCCCCAAACATTTTGCTGCCATTTGCAGCCCTCTGGCCCTATCCATTACTTTTTTAGAGCCATTTTAGTCCTCAAAAGTTCGGGTCCCCATTGACTAAAATGGGGTTCGGGTTCAGGGTCAAGTTCGGTCCCGAACTCGAACCCGTCGAACTCTAACATCCAGGTGTCCGCTCAACTCTATTAAGCAGGAGTGTATATTTACCAAAGCTTGGAACACTAGTTTCCATGCAGTGCTGAGAGGACCCACATATATCATTGATGCTGCTTTGTAAAGGAGCTGCTGTCATCAATTGCATGTTGAGCATTTCTATCTACCCTGTTAAAGAAAAGATGTGTATACAGGCATACCCCACTTTTAAGTACACAATGAGGTTTATTTACTAAAGCTGGAACGTGCAAAATCAGGCTCACTTCTACATAGAAACCAATGAGCTTACAGGTTTTTTTACCAAAGCGTAATTGAACAAGCTGGGGTTAGAAGCTCATTGGTTTCTCTGCAGAAGTGTAGAGGAGAGGCAACAACAACTTTGGGGAAGCAGTTGCCAGCTGCCCCTCCTTTACACTGAAGCCAGAGCAACTTCAGAATAGGTAAGTACAGGCATACCCCACTTTTAAGTACACAATGGGGTTTATTTACTAAAGCTAGAAAGTGCAAAATCAGGCTCACTTCTGCAGAGAAACCAATGAGCTTCTAACCCCAGCTTGTTCAATTACGCTTTGGTAAAAAAACCTATAAGCTCATTGGTTTCTATGTAGAAGTGAGCCTGATTTTGCACGTTCCAGCTTTAGTAAATAAACCTCATTGTGTACTTAAAAGTGGGGTATGCCTGTACTTACCTATTCTGAAGTTGCTCTGGCTTCAGTGTAAAGGAGGGGCAGCTGGCAACTGCTTCCCCAAAGTTGTTGTTGCCTCTCCTCTACACTGAAGCCAGTGCTCATCATGTGACCAGACCAGAACAACCTCAGAATAGGTAAGTGTAGACATCTTTTCTTTTACAGGATAGATAGAATAGTCTTAAAATGGGGGTGGGAGTATATTTAGCCCTAGTTATTATTATTATTATTATACAGGATTTATATAGGGTCAACTGTTTGCGCAGCGCTTTACAACATTAGGGCAGACAGTACAATTACAATACAATTGAATACATGAGGAATCAGAGGGCCCTGCTCGTTAGAGCTTACAATCTAGAAGGGAGGGTTAAGTGATACAAAAGGTAATAGCTGTGGGGGATGAATTTAACTGGAATTGTGCTTTAAGGTATTTTACACTGAAGTGAACCTGTGCCCAAGCTAGCTCCTTCATTTGCTTTTTACTTACCTTCTCTTTTTGCTATCTTCACCCCCTGAAAAAAGGAAAAGCCATAGTCAGAGTCAGAGTCTGTACCGGAATGATGATTCCTTCCCCACTTCCATGCCACAACCCTGGGTGCCTAAGCAGCCAATTGTCAAACCCCAGCACTGTCATGTGGAACGAAAGGGGTGGGGGGTGAGTCACATGATTCCCATACCCAGAAGTACAGGCTCAGGGGATGTTGCTTCACTTCCCCACATGAGTTGAGTAGTGGTGTGAGTGAATGGAAGGTGAACAGCGGAGGGGGAGCTGCAAAAAAGGACACCTGTTGCTTTGCCAACATTCATTTATAGATAAAACACTTTAAAAAAGACTGTAGATTACCTTGTTGAAGGAATTTCCTCAGCAAAGGAGCTAATTTTCTTCAGCACTAATGGCCATGCTGATGCTGTCTTGATTTATAAATATGTATATTTTTGTTATCGTGTCATTTACGGATGTGGTGAAAGACGTGAACAAATTGCAGTGTTTCCTGTTTTAGATGTTTACATATTGCTGCTGTCATTTCTGGAGAACTCCCATGCTGATTCATTATACAGCACTGCTACCTACAAAGAACTTACAGAATATATAATAGACCATGCAATCTCAAGGCGCCAACGCCATTACTGCAAATTAATAGAACTAATTGGATATACATATGCATATAATTTTTATTTGCAAAATGGGGACTGGAATGTGTTGGGGGTTTTAGCTAAGTAATCAAATTTTTCTGCAGCCTAGTTTGAGATTAATGAAAATGAAAACTATTTATCTGATTACACAGAAGGATTGATTACAACCTAAATTTCCATATGAGAGATTTTGTATTTCCTAGTTTAAAAAAGCAATTTGTAGCGCTGTAAATCAATCGTTCTCAACCCTTTGCCTTTGGAGGAACACTTGAACTAACATCAGTGGAATAAAAAGAGGTCAGTTGTTAACTAGACCCAGGAGCAAAGCATCAGCAGACGCAAACTGCAACCTCTGGCATGTACAAGCTACGGTTTTCTCTGCTTCTTGTCTTACCACACTAGAGTCTTGCTAAGAGTTATTATTACTGCTGCAGTACCAGCACAGACATCTCTGCATTGGTTTCCTATAGAACAATGTTGTGGGAAATATAAAGGCTGATTGATTGCTGAAGTGGAAATGTAGGGTGGCACAGCCTTGGTTTAGGTTTATGGGACTTCAATTTTTTTTTTTGCCTTTACCTATTAAACCCAATTGCACACCAGAAAACTGCCCATTTGCAGCCTACTATTTACCAATTTATCCTTTCTGATCTGCAAACCTGCTGATTCTCCTCTTGGCCTTCTGATAACGCACGAGTGCACCACTCTCATTTACTGTAGAATTGTAGGGATCTTTCTATATGTAGCAATTGTATTTTTTAGTGATCTGCAGGGAGTGGTTGGGCTGCAGTTTTCTATCACTAGAGCTTGTTTTAGTGAAGTGAGCTTGGTAGATGATAATGATACTGCAACAAGGTACTGGCCTGTAAGCAGGTTCAGTCTACTTTCTCAACTGCAGGTGGTGCTCTTCTGCAGCAGCACTCTTGTTGGAGAAGAAGTCAAGAGGAACTAGGTTGCTCTATGGTTTCCTGGGTCACTGGGGAAGTTATCCTATTGGATGCTGCCACCTCATGTGACTCTCGCAGCCACCCTGGGTCAGGCAGAGCCTATGTAAGGCCCTGGCTCCCAGGCTTGGTGCGCATTTTGCTAGTTGGTATAGTAGGGACAGTTATCCTGGACAGTATTAGTGGTAAGCGAAAGGTTCCCTGCAAAAAGGGAAAGTGTAGGGTCACAACTCCTTGGACACTATCCCATTTGGGCAAGTGACATACTGGCTGGAGAGAGCACAATAATCTGGCAAACAGGAAGTGCAGACACATGGCGTAAATCAGGAAGTTTGTGGGAGGAACAGAGTTCAAGGTTCAAGATGAACAAGGTCTAAGGATAATTCAAGGAATTGTCCAGCATCTCAGGTAGCTCAGTGAGAAAGATTCATTGCCAGACACAGTAGAGGTACCAGGTTCAAGTCCACGCTCTGACAAGTCAATAACATCTCAGGGCTATACAAATCAAGACGCAACCTGCTATTTTAATTTGTATTCCAATTTCATTTCTGTAAGGCACATGTGTGCCTTGATATATTACTTGCCAGGAAGATTTGTATTCTTTGCCAGTTAAAGTGTATTCTACGGTCTCATCCACCAGGATGATCTTCAGGATTTCCAGTTATTTGGCTTTGAAAAATGTGTACTGCGATGCTCACTTGCCAGGCAGTTATCCCCTTGCTTTTGTTTGCCAAGTTCTGAATTTTGGTGCTAGCTAGGCAGGTAGGTATCCATCTTGGAGGATTTTTTCCCAGCTAATAACTATTATTGCATTCTCCTGAATGGTGAGAATCCAAGTTATCTGCTTTCCAGATTTGATATAACAGATTTTTGTGGAGGTATGTGTCATTTGTGGAAGTCATGAGACATGCAGAGAATTCTAAATCTGCCTAATTTTCATCAGGTACCTACTCAAAGGCTCCTTAGGCTTTCCTTACTTGTGGCAGCTAAGAGACTTTAGAAATAATGTACAGAATAGGCAGGCAATCATTTTGAATGTAAATAGGCAGTAGATATAGGCACAAAGAGAAGAGTAACAACACAAGTAGCAGACAAACAAGAACCTGACAACAGGCAGGAGTCATAACCATGCTGCCATTCAAGATTACCTTAGGCCTCACTGTATGCTTATTTAGTAAAACTAAATGTGTAACATAAGTTCTAATGTCATTGACAGTGACTACAGTACTCACCGAGGCCAAGATGCCTTGAGAGCGGTTGCCCCAATTGCGACTCAGCGCCTACCACCCCCTGAAGATGGTACAGGGGACGGTTGGCACCAAGAGGCACAAGCCACCTGTTGGGTGGTGGCTAGGCGTGGATCCAGGTGTAGTTGGGTATACAGGCAGACTGGCGGAGGCTCCAACACTGATGGGTAAACAGGCAGCAGGCTGAGGATCAAACACAAGATTAATCAGGCACAAGCAGAAGGTTAACACAGGAGGACAAGCCCAGATAGAATGGTCAAACACAAGCAAGAGGTCAAGGCAGGCTGAGGGTCAAGTACTGCTTAAGCAGGCGGTGGAAGTCCGGTATACAGGCCGAGGGTCAAACACAGGAGAGAGGTGGTGATCCGGGTAAACAAGCCAAAGGTCAAGGTTGGAGAAGGTAACAGGGTCAAGACAATCCGGGTCGGCAACGGGTAGGCAAGTAGATACAGCAGGCACAGGTACAAGGGACAAGGGAACAGCTGAGAGACGAACCAGCGTCTGTCTGGGTCCAAGGGCCTCTCTTTTATAGGCCGGGTGGAGGTCACATGGGACGTGCACTAGCGCGCATGCGCGCGCGCCGTTCAGCTGGGCCGCGTACGTTCGTGCGCCGCCACATCGTTCCTCTGACTCCTACTGTGCGCCGCAGCGCCGGACCTATGCGTCTGCGCACTGGGGCGCGCGGCGGACCAGGTCCCTGATAGTGCCCCCCCCCCAAGGGGCGGACTCCGGACGCCCAGGCTGTCCATCAGTTCAGGATGCTCCTGCTGGAAAATCTTAATTAACCTTGGTGCATGGAAATTTCCCGATGGCTCCCAGGAATTATCCTCCAATGGGTACCCCTTCCATTTCACCAGATACTGTAGCTGACGACCCACCTTCCTGCATCCTAGAAGTGATTCCACCTCGAATTCTTCCATGCCATCGATTGTGACAGGTGGTGGCGGAGGTTCCTCCCTGTCTGGGAAGGGACTTGGAACCAAAGGTCTCAGTAAAGATGCATGGAAAACAGGATGTATCTTGTAAGTTTTTGGTAGCGAAAGCTCAAAGGCCACGGGATTCACTGCCTTTTTGACCTCAAATGGCCCAATGAATTTGGGGCCCAGTTTCCGTGAGGGGCAAGAGAGCTTGAGATGAGCCGTTGACAACCACACTTTTTCCCCGATTTTGAAATGGGGGTTCTCCCTCCTGCCTCTGTTGTGGTATCTTTCGTACCCTTCTTGAGCCTGTTGCATGGTCTCCTGGAGCTTTCGAAAGTTGTTTTGAATGGCCTCTAGACGCTCTTGTACCGCAGGAACCGGTGATTCAGGAATTGAGTTTGGCAGAAATGATGGGTGGAAGCCACAGTTTGCCCAGAAAGGAGTTTGGTTGGTAGCTGAGTGGGAAGAATTATTGTATGCGAACTCCGCGTACGCCAGCAAGGAGGACCAATCATCTTGAGCAGAGGAGCAGAAGCATCGCAAATACTGCTCGAGCGTCTGGTTGGTACGCTCTGTTTGGCCATTACTTTGCGGGTGATAGGCTGAAGAAAGACAGATTTTGATTCCTAAGGTTTTGCAGAGTGCCTTCCAAAACTTCGAGGTGAATTGGGAACCTCTGTCAGAGACAATGCTCCTGGGGACCCCATGGAGCCTGACGACCTCTTTGGTAAAGATGTTGGCAGTCTCGAGAGCAGAGGGAGTACCAACCATAGGCAAGAAATGGGCCATTTTGGACAGTCGATCAACCACTACCAGAATGGTAGAAAATCCTTCTGAGGGGGGTAGTTCCACAATAAAATCCATTGAGATGTCTGCCCATGGACGTTCCGGGATGGGTAATGGCCTCAATAACCCCCAGGGTTTGGTTTTTTGACCCTTGTTTCGTTGGCACGGGACACAGGAAGAGATGTAAGTACGGCAGTCCTGCCTCCAGCCTGGCCACCAAAAGGTACGAGAGATGAGTTCGGCCGTCTTCCGGTTCCCGAAGTGACCTGCCAGTTTGTGGTCATGGAGAGTCTTCAAGACCAAAGGTCTTACTTCTAGGGGTACAAAAATTTTATTCCGAGACCAGAATAGGTCTTCACGTTTCTCCAGAGTAGACACAATGGGGTCCTGGCAATGAGCTGAGGCAGTGAGGAGAGAGGTAGACAGATCTGCCGGAGTAAGAAGCAGAAAATTTTGGGGAGCCAAAATGGTACTTGGTTCCGACATTTGAGAAGATTCCGGAGAGATTCGGGAGAGGGCATCTGCTTTGCCATTCTTTGACCCTGGCCGATAGGAAATATGAAAGGTAAATCTAGAAAAAAAAAGTGCCCAGCGAGCTTGCCGAGGCCTCAACCGTTTGGCGGTACGTAAATATTCGAGATTTCTATGATCCGTAAAGATAGTAATTGGATGAGTTGCCCCCTCCAGAAGGTACCTCCATTCTTCCAAGGCGGCCTTAATGGCTAATAGCTCACGATCCCCAACATCATAATTTCTTTCGGATGGGCTCAATTTCCGGGAGGCAAAGGCCACTGGGTGAAGGAGGGCTTTTGGCCCGTGGCGTTGTGACAGGATGGCACCTGTGGCAGATTCCGAGGCGTCAACCTCCAGTACAAAGGGAAGTAGAGGATCCGGGTGTCGTAGAATGGGAGCAGAGGTGAAGAGGGTCTTTAGTTTGGTGAAAGCATCCTGGGCTTCCTGGGACCATTGGAAACGGCCATGTTGTTGGGTTAGGCGGGTGATGGGGGCAACGATAGAGGAGAACCCGATGATGAACCTCCGATAAAAATTAGCAAACCCGATGAAACGTTGGACGGCCTTTTTGTCCTTGGGAGCTGACCATTCTATCACCGCCTTGACCTTTTGGGGATCCATTGTAGTGCCTTCGGTAGAGATGATGAACCCCAAGAACTGTACAGAAGTTTTCTCAAATTCACATTTTTCGGCCTTAAGATATAATTGGTGGGCTCTAAGGATGGCAAGTACTCTCCTAACGTGGCTCCGATGCATTTCCAAGGTGGCTGAAAAAATAAGGATATCGTCCAGGTATACAACCAAGAAGTCGTCCAGGTGCTCCCTAAAGATGTCATTCACCAGATGTTGGAAGGTAGCTGGGGCATTACACAGGCCAAAGGGCATCACCAAATACTCATAGTGGCCAAACCTGGACCTGAAGGCTGTCTTCCATTCATCACCTGCGCGGATCCTGACAAGATTATAAGCGCCCCTTAAATCAAGCTTGGAAAAAACTTTGGCCGATCGGAAACGTTGGAGGAGCTCGGGAATTAGAGGTAGCGGGTACCGGTTCTTCACCGTGATTTTATTAAGCTCCCTATAGTCAATGCAAGGTCGGAGTGACCCATCTTTTTTCCCTACAAAAAAGATGCCAGCCCCAGCCGGGGAGGTAGAGGGCCGAATGAAGCCCTTTTCAAGGTTTTCGTCAATGTAGGCTTTCAATGTTTTCAACTCAGTTTCAGATAACGGGAATATACGCCCGAAAGGAATCTCAGAGCCAGACAAAAGCTCAATGGGGCAGTCATAAGCCCGGTGAGGTGGTAGATGGTCGGCCTTCTTCTTGTCAAACACATCCCTGAAGTCTTGATAGGCAGGTGGAATGTGCTGGAGGTTTTCTGGTGCTGAGATGACTGCCAGGTGACAGCTCGGAGCCGGGGAGATGCAATGTTGATGACAGTAGGGAGAAGAGAAGGAGACCTCCTTCCGGTCCCAATGGATCTGAGGATCATGGGCCTGTAACCACGGGAGTCCCAGGATGATGGGAAACATCGGGGAAGAAATCAAATCAAAACGTAGCAGTTCCTGGTGGCCGGAGTCTGTAGTGGTGAGGATAGGTGGGGTCTCCTGGACTACTGGTCCTGAGTGTGGAAGGGACCCGTCAGCCAAGTGGACCAGTAAAGGTCTTTCTTTATTTAGACAGGGGATGTGCCATTCGTTGGCGATGGAAATGTCCAGAAAACAACTGCAGGCGCCTGAATCAATTACGGCCGGGAGCCGAATCTCCTTTCCCGCCAGCTGTAGGGAGACAGAAAGAGTCACGTAAGCCTGGACAAGGTTAATGGTTTGACAGTTGACAGTGGTTTGAGAGGGCAACTTACTGGGCCGGATGGGGCAGTTCAGTAGGTAGTGCCCAGAACCCCCGCAGTAGAGGCACAGGTTAGACCTGCGTCTGCGTTGCCTTTCTTCCTGAGAAAGCCGGGGGCGAACTAGGCCAAGTTGCATGGGCTCCCCCTCCGGAGCCGGCGTACCTGGAGAAAAGGAGGAGGCAGGGTATGTAGGCGGTGCCCTAGGGGGTACCCACACTGGTCGGGGATTCTGTAGGCGCTCGGAACGCCGTTCCCGCATGCGCCGGTCCAACTTGGTGGCCAGTTGGATTAACTCCTCCAGGGTTGTGGGGGTCTCCACCCGAGCTAACTCATCCTTCAGGACTTCGTTCAGCCCCAATCGATATTGATAACGAAGGGCTGCCTCGTTCCAGGTAGTGTCGGCTGACCATTTGCGAAACTCTGCCGTGTAGTCTTCTACTAGCCTTTTGCCCTGGGAAAGAGTATGTAGTGTGGCTTCGGCAGTGGCAGAACGCTGAGGGTCATCATAAAGTTGGCCCATTGCTTCAAAGAAAGAGTCCACAGTGTTTAACAGGGGGTTCCTCTGCTCCATGAGACCGTGGGCCCAGGTCTGGGGTTCCTCTGATAGCAATGACATGACAAATCCCACTTTTACAATTTCTGAAGAGAAAGTTCGGGGCTGTAAGGCAAGGTACAAGGTGCAGGCGTTCTTGAAAGACCTGAACTTCCTGCGATCGCCTGAAAATCGCTCAGGTACTGGGACCTTGGGTTCGGGTACAGCCATCATCATGGCGGGTGGCGCTTGGGCCTGCGGTGCAGAACTTCCACTGGCTGATCCAGGAGCTGGGCTTGTCGGAAGAGAGGCTGTTGCCAACTGTTGAAGACGGTTGTCCACCTGTACATAGCCTTCTTGTAGCTTTTGTACAGCTTCCATGAGGGCAGATACCTGTTGGCCTAGCATCTCCAGAGGAGATCCCGCTCTGTTGGCCTCTGTCATGGCTGGTTCGTACTATCAGGAACTGAGTACTCACCGAGGCCAAGATGCCGAGAGCGGTTGCCCTTGCGACTCAGCGCCTACCACCCCTGAAGATGGTACAGGGGACGGTTGGCACCAAGAGGCACAAGCCACCTGTTGGGTGGTGGCTAGGCGTGGATCCAGGTGTAGTTGGGTATACAGGCAGACTGGCGGAGGCTCCAACACTGATGGGTAAACAGGCAGCAGGCTGAGGATCAAACACAAGATTAATCAGGCACAAGCAGAAGGTTAACACAGGAGGACAAGCCCAGATAGAATGGTCAAACACAAGCAAGAGGTCAAGGCAGGCTGAGGGTCAAGTACTGCTTAAGCAGGCGGTGGAAGTCCGGTATACAGGCCGAGGGTCAAACACAGGAGAGAGGTGGTGATCCGGGTAAACAAGCCAAAGGTCAAGGTTGGAGAAGGTAACAGGGTCAAGACAATCCGGGTCGGCAACGGGTAGGCAAGTAGATACAGCAGGCACAGGTACAAGGGACAAGGGAACAGCTGAGAGACGAACCAGCGTCTGTCTGGGTCCAAGGGCCTCTCTTTTATAGGCCGGGTGGAGGTCACATGGGACGTGCACTAGCGCGCATGCGCGCGCGCCGTTCAGCTGGGCCGCGTACGTTCGTGCGCCGCCACATCGTTCCTCTGACTCCTACTGTGCGCCGCAGCGCCGGACCTATGCGTCTGCGCACTGGGGCGCGCGGCGGACCAGGTCCCTGATAATATGGAAATATTTCAGTCAATATGGAAATAATTATTACTGGAAACTCTGGAGCAGGTTTTTCGTGTACCCCCTGACCAACAGTTGTCCCCCTTTCCATGTCTCTATGACCAAATCTAACTAAGGTAGACCCAATCACAACTTAGGAGCATATACAATGCAACTGGAAAGTATTCACAGCACTTCACTTTTTACACATTTTGTTATTTTTAAAAATAAATTTGCAAAGATTTAAAAAAAACTTCTTTAACGTTGTCATTATCGAGTATTGTTTATTGAATTTTGAGGAAAATAATGAATTTAGTCCATTTTGGAATAAGGCTGTAACATAACAAAATGTGGAAAAAGTGAAACGCTGTGAATACTTTCCAGATACACTGTAGATGGAGGAATCAAAGGACCTTTTGTTGACAAATACAAGTTGCTGAATAATTCCAGAAGATACCACCTCCTTCATCTGAGCTGCAGCATAATATATTAAGAAATATTATGTCAGTAGAACAGTATAACAAAACAAGCAATACGTTGACCACACAATATAAGTATATATTAAAATGTAAGTATAAAAATGTATTTAAATAATTTTTTTCTAACATGGTGAGTATACAGTCACGTGAGATCCTTTTTTTCATATTTGAACAGGCACTGAGTATTATTCACTCACGTGTATGAGTGTCTAAGCCGACACTAGCAGGTTCCAGCACTGTGCTACCCCCTTTGGAACCAAAGCTTGCGTCTCAAACAAGAGGCGAGTGGCAGTTCTTAAGGAGATCACACAGTGCTGGAACCTGCTAGTGCCAGCTTAGGCACTCATACATGCGAGTGAAAAATTCTCATTTTTTTATGATGGTATTTTATGGATTAAATTGGTTGCACTATGATCCTGTGTCTGGGGTTTTGTCTTTGAACCGGAGAGCCAGTGAAGAGGGGAATCGGCCTCATTGTTATCCTTGCTTGGGATTCCAACAAAGCATTATTACACCCACCTAAAACCTGGGTCTAGGAATCCAGTGAGTTATACCCTGAAAGGGGGACGTGGTGTGGACATATGGAAGAGCATGGGGGTTGAGGCAGCAAATACTATTTGCATGAAGTGTGTAAAACATGTCCAGAGGGAATTAAAATACACAGATTTTGGCACATTAATGGACTTTTGTGTTTATGCACCTTAATAGTGGTGATATTATATGATTTATTTATTTTAGATGGTTTCACATATTTTGATAAATTGTGGTTAATGTACTTTAATAAAGGTGACCCTGCAAAGAGTTTATTCATTGATGGATTCACTAATTTTGGAAACATGCAGCCTTTGTTTATATATGTGACCCAGTACCCCGCTCTGCGATCTGCTGTGCCCAATGGACATAGGGTTCACAGAGAGTACTGCTGTGCAATCATGCTAGAAGGCACACAAGAGCAGCACAACGAGGAGGTAATTTTAAAACTGTCTCCCACCGTCAGGAGAAAGCAAATCTATGGCCAGATGGCAAGTGGTTAAAATACCCTGCTAGACTCATACTCATTTGCAACCTTGTCATTTTTGATCCTCATCCAGAAGGTCCTGTGGCTTAGTTTACAATGGCCTCTGGGCCTAAGGGGAAGCACCCTTTTGTGTGAGAGGAAGGTACACCCTGCGTGAGGAATATCTGGGAAAGATGACTGAGGTGTTCTGCACTTGAGAGACCACTGTTGCCTTGAGGCGATTCAGTTTGCATTGTAGCGCTATACAAATTATTCATTCATTCATTCACTGTATGGGAAGCCATGGTAAGATTAAAAAGTGTTCTGCACTGTAGACTTCTGTTCAGTGAGTTGAGGTAATGTTACATGTACTCCGTGACTACAAGAGTTGTGCTGGATTGAAGTTGTCCAGTAAAGTGTTAACAATGCAACTGGACATTTGTTTATTTCAGGTTTTAGGCCTTTAGGCCGGGAATATGTGAGTAGTGGCCTCAGGCCTGGAGAAGTGTGAAACAATATGAAGGGGATTCTCCAAACAACAGTTAGGTGACTATCCCATCCAAAAAGTAGTGTCTCTTGCACCTGCAAACTCCTGTGCTCCAACTGTTTGCTAAGTTCCAGTCTGAGCGTCCACACTATCCCACCAGCATCCAGACTGTTGTTTGACTACCCACTGTATCTGGACCTCCTGCAAGTATCCTTGACACCCCTCATCCTGCTATACTCTGTCACCAACTCTAAGGGGCATTGGATAGGAAGTGTAAGGGACACCCTTTCATCAGCTTAGCCTCTACCGGGTACCGGACACCATGACAGGAACTTCCCCACACGAGATGCATGCAGTATTTAAAAAACCTTTTAGAGGTTATATCACTTTTTCCATAAAATAAAAGTTTTGCCTGCAGTTACATTAAAACCATATCATGTTGTTTGTGGTTGATTCTCTTGGTATTAAAGGAACCTGGCAGGACAGAAATATTGGAGCTACCATGGCTGATATTTTTTAATGGAATTTTTTTTTAGGGCTGTCAATCTTGTAATATCTTCACTACTTAGTGTGTCACTGCCTGGGAACAAACATGTGTATTGTAGTTGTTTCAACTCTTCCATAGCTGCATGCATACTCATGATCACTAACACATAAAGTCATAATCCAAGGACAAGATTGGTAGCCTTTAAGCCGGAACATTAATAATAACAGCCTATCCCTTTAAGCTGCAGCAGTACATGAAATGCATGTTGCAAAAATCCCTTCATAGAAGCAACTTTCTCTAGTCAAGTAAAGGATAAAGGAAAGAAAAAGGTATAACTGGTTAAAATAATATATTACACACAAATAGTAGATTGCCTCTGACTGGCTTCACCTTCCACTACAGGCCTAAAACATTACTTTTTCTTCCAAATGTGCATAAATAAATCTGACATATCATTTTGATATCCAGTTAAGAATTGGCATCTGTAAGACCCCTTTCACACCGAGGGCATTTTGCAGGCGCTATAGCGTTAAAAATAGCGCCTGCAATCCGCCCTCAAACTGCTGCTCCATTGTCTGCAGTGTGAAAGCCCAACGGCTTTCACACTGCAGCGGTGCGCTGGCAGGACGTCAGGAAAAGTCCTGCCAGCAGCTTCTTTGGATCAGTGAAGGAGCGGTGTGTTTACCGCTCCTCCACCTTTCCTCCACCGCTGCTCCCCATTGATGAAATCAATGGGGCAGCGCTGTAATACCGCCGGCAAAACGCCGCTATTGCGGCATATTGCCGGGGTTTTAACCCTTTCTTGGCCACTAGCGGGGGGTAAAAGCGCCCCGCTAGCGGCCGAAATGCGCTAAAAATAGTGGCGTTTTACCACCGGCGCTATGGGCGGCGTGGTGTGAAAGGGGTCTAACTGTCTTAATCTCCACACTAAAGCTTCATGTACATGGCTGTACAGGGGCTGAGCCTGTGTATTGATCGTGTGCATTCACAGCATATGCATTATGCAACCCCCGGCACACAACCGCATGGAGCCACCTCTCGTAAGTTATCTCTCTGGACAGCTGTATGCAGCGGCACTGGGTCCTAGGAAAGTCAGTATGCAGGTCCTGCATACTGTATGTCTGCGTGCATGAGGCCTTATGTTGTTGTAGTAGTGCAGCATTGCCGCTCAGATATGGTGTGTTTGTTGTCATACATTTATATTCTCTTCCTGTAAGATATAATGTGTAAGCTCTGTGTCAGGCTGAAAGACCACCATTGGGGGCTTCCTTGTCTCCTGCATGGGCTCAGTTGTGATAACCAACACAATCTCAAGAATGCTGTAGGAAGAGCAAACTGTCAATAAACAATGTGTTTTCATAAAATCAATGGTATGGGTATACTGCTGCTTAAAAATGCTTTTGCCGTATGCTTTTACAAAGGTGCACTGCACTCCACTGGCTTTGGCAAAGCCAGCTGAGCACAAAGATAATAAATAATGAGCTGTTCAAAAGAAATAGAAAAACAGGAGGAAAGTCTGGTCATATGACTAGTCAAGATCACATGACCATCTCTTCTCTAATCATGGCGCTCTCTCTGCTGCATTAGGTCCAAATTTTGAAACTAATTTTGTAGGTGAGCAATAAAACTGTGGAGTACAATGGAAAGTTTATAGCAATATGTGCTCCCCATTATTGATCCATTGAGTCCATTTTTTTAATCTATATAGCAATGGCCCCCACCCCTAGAGGCCTAATGGTGACCTCCAGAGTCAGGGATAGCTGACATCCTTCTTTGTAGAGTTTTTTACTAGGCAAAATGGGTGTAATGCAAGATGGAGTAATTGGGCAGATGCAATAGCATTTGGCAGACTCTGAGACAAAATAGGCAGACAACTATACAGGTTGAGGGCCTTTAAGCTGGTTGCAGCAGTGTATTTGTAGAACTGTTGTCTCCTATGGTAACTGAACTCTCCAACTTCAATGCAGATCTGCACACTTAACTCACAGTGTCCCCGGTTGCAGATCTTCACTCGCATCTCACAGACTCTTAGGCCCCATTCACACCTAAGCATTTTGTAGCTTGAAGCCTGAAGCTACAAAAAGCTAGAGGGGAAAAAATCCATTATTCTCAATGGAGATGGTTCACATTTCCACTCCAAGTTGCCTGAAGCCGAACGCCTGAACCTCAAACAAGTTCTGGACCCTTTTTTGTTGCGCGAATCGGGTTGATTTGGGTGTTTTTGGAGCGTTTGTATTCCAATAGAAAGGAATGGAAACGCTCTATTCAAGCGTCTAGCGCGACATTGAGCGTTTCTACGAGCATTTTGTCACTTTTATCTGCTCAAGTGAAATAGATTTTACATAAGGAAATTACATAAAACATACACAGGAAGTGCACAGATCACCATTTTTTTGTTAGCATACATGGAGGCCAGCAATATGGAGGGGGAAGTGGATGAGACAGTGTGTCTTCTAGATCAGGAGAGCTTTATCAGAATGGTAAAGGAGCACCCCTGTCTCTATGATTCCAGAGATCCATGCTACAAACTTCGAGCAAGCAAGAGGAGGGCATGGAACCAGAATGCCAGCCAAGTTTTCACAAACTGGGCAGACCTAACTGCCCGTGTGAAGGATGATAAAGGTAAGATAAACCCCTGCAAACATAACTAACTACCAAACCGACCATAGGGAGATAATAGGATGATTGCTATTTAGTACATTATAACAGAACCAGAAAAACAGTACTAGCTTATGCTTATATTCCTATGCATTGCTTACAAGATCATACATATGAGAAAACAGACAATAGATGTGCAGTTGCAGTTCACTATGGTCACATATGTGTACACACAAATTGCATGTGTGTAGGAATGTGACCAGGATGAACTGGAATGGCACATCTATTGCCTCCTTCTTATATAACTATAAAAGTACCTAGTATGAGTTTAGTATTGTCAGCCTGTCACAAATACATGATGGCACAATCTGACCCCTAGTGGATAATGTATGGATACTGCACACAAAGATAAATATATATTTAAAAAAAAAAACATGAGACTTCTTATCAATACAGCAAGCATTTTTATTAATTATTCAGTACAGCATAGTATATGGTTGTATTAACAAACAACTAAAGATGGGACCTGTCCTGCTGGAGACATAAAGTAGGACGCAAATTTATCCCTGATATGTGTACCTTGTCTGCTTCCACGAACACCGGTCCAATGAGCTCTTTCCATGTTCTGATGTAATGGGTCCTCAAACTCAAATCCATCCCGCTGCCTTACAAAGTTATGCAAGGCACATGCAGCAACAGCACAGACCGCATTTTGCATGTTTAGAACAATGGGAGTGTGCAGTACCCGCCATTTGTTTGCTAAAGTGCCAAATGCACATTCAACAACTCGACGTGCTTGTGTTAGCTGATAATTGAACACACGCTTCTGTACAGTTAGATTGTCCCCCCCGTAGAAGATGCTCACATTTAGAGCAAAGGCCTCATCCCCCACAAAAACACTGGGTAGGGGAGGGCCATTTGTGCCCGGAAGTGGACTGTTTCCCGGAAGGTCCAGACAATTGGAACGCAGCATGTGTCCAAAAGAAGATTTCCCAAAAATAGTAAAGTCAGCGCTGCTGCCATATGACCCAATATCTATATAATGGAAGCAATAATTAGCCACTGCCATTAAAATAAAAAAAATTAAAATATTTCTTGTAGTTAAAATACTGGCTTCCGCTATCCATGGGCTTTTTGATCTGAATATGTTTCCCATCGATCGCTCCAACGCAATTGGGGAAGTTGCAGCATTGCCAGAAAACTTCAGAGATCTGTGACCATTCTTCTGCTATAGGTTTGTTAAACACAATATCCTTCAACACTTCCCAAATAGCAGAGCAGGTGTCACTGACTATGTTACTTGCTGTCGATTTTCCAACATGAAGGCATAGTGTAGACTTGCTAATGATTGTTCTGGTTGCTCGGTACCTACAAAGAAATAAATATATATATTTTCATTAGTTTTTTAACAGTTAAACTGCTCAAAATGAAGTGGAAGAGTATTTGTGATGCCTACACTCAACATCTAAGACTGCTCAGGGAATTTAGGAGTGGATCTGCGACGTGTGCTCCGAGAAATTATCTCAATGCAAAAGAATTGGAGTTCCCTTCCCTCTTATGGGCCAAGCTATCATCTGTATTAATGTCATTAAACAAAATGTAAAGAGTAAGTTATAATAATTAATTTCTATTTTCAGTACTGAAAACTGCTGGAAGGACAGTACTCCAAATAATGATTTGGACACAGATGCTAACAGTCAGCAAGCAAGCCAAGCATCAGGTGATCAAGCAGGTCAAGAGCCGGAGAGCCAATTGTCGACTCCAGCACGGTCTACATCTGTGACACTTGTGGGAGACGAGGAGTCCACACCACCCATTTGTGCTAGTGTACCTGCTAGAGCAACAAGAAGGAGGGCTCCTGAACCTGATTTCAACCGCATGTTCGACATTATGGCCAGTATGTCTGAAAGAATGAACAGCAATAGGTCTCATGTGCAGGTTTCTGCAAGATGTCTGGAAGGTCTGATGGAGAAGGTACCATCAGAACTCCAGACAGACGTGTTGGCAGGTACCATCCATTACATCGCAACTTTTATTCCACCAACCACCACATATAGGTCCTCAGAACCTCCACCACCTTATGGTCCCTATGGAAATCCCCCCCGCCCCATCTGCCAGCACCACAGTCTTTACCCCTTCCTCGGTTGTCATCACCACATTCTGCCACCCACCTTCCTCTGCCAACACCACCACCTTCTAATTACCTTCCTCTGCCAACACCACCACCTTTTAATTACCTCCCTCTGCCAACACCACCACCACCTTCTAATTGGCAGCATAATGAGAATCCCTCTACCTTCACCTGGTCACATTATGGCCATGCCATGAATGGGGTGAATACACCTAATGAGGGAGTCAACTCCTCCCAAACATTCCATCACTTCTAAATTTTTTTGTTTTTGTTTTATGAGCTACGTTAGCGCTATTTCTTTTTTTATATCGTTGAGCTCTATATGTGAAAAATTAGCAAACGAACAGAAAAAGTTATATTTCAATAATATTTTATATTTAAAAAAAAATAAAGTTCATGTTTGGCTTTAAAAATGTGTGTTTGGTGTTTATTTTACGCATATACAAAAATATTCATATTGGGTTCTTCATGAATCAGTCTTTACATTTAAAAAAAAAAATAAGAACAAATTACCTCATTGTGATGATTAGTCGTTCCACAGGGGGTATACTGTTACGGAAATATGCGTCCATTCGTTGCAACCGAGTACTGAGTAAACCCAGTAACTCATCAAAGCTGTGAGCAAAAATAACAAATATGGGGTTTACGTGGACATGATAAGAAAGGAACAATGTCAAACATCATGAATCCAAATAAGTTTGACTAACCTTTTTATGGACATCCTAGTGTAGTCCAAAAATGTATCCTCATGATCATGTATGTCACTTTACATGACCCAAAATTGGCCTCTCTCTTCTCGATCAGCAATTACGGGGTGGATCCAGTATCTGCATGCCCTCTTCTTTCTCCTTTCTCTTTGCAGAAAATATGAGGTAACAGTGGCTGCTGCCACAAAACACGCCATCTCATCATCACTCAACTTTGCAGAGGACAATACAAACACATGGAGCAGGAAGCACAATGATGAACCGGAAGAACAATATTCACCCAGGAAGCTGATGAAAAAATCTAAAAACATAGAAACAAATGATGAAACAGATGATCATTTTTCCTATTGGCTAAAAAAACCTGCCAAAACGAAAAAAGACCGGAAAACGCTGTATGCAAACGCGCAAATACGTGCGACAAAACACTGGCAAAACGCTCAAAAATGCTACGCGCAGGTGTGAATGCAGCCTTACTGAGCTCCCAGCCTCTCAACAGACCTTCAGATCCCAGCTGCCCGCTGGATCCCCTGAGCTCTTCCACAGCTAACCCGCTGTACACTCCACGCATCACCCATGCTACCTGTTGGGTCCCTGGCTTGGCTCTCAGCTAACCCGCTAAATCCACTTCAAGTGTCACCCACGCTCACCCGCTGGGTCCCTGACTTGAACGCTGAAGATTTCACAATTTGTTCACCACTAGTGAAAAAGACTGCTCTGGTACTTCTTCAGACTTCACAAGCCTGGCCTTTGATAACAGGAGTAGTTGTTCCTTACTGGCGACTGTGTTTCCTTTATCTCTGACCTCTGGTTCTCACTTGCCTCTGGTAACAGGAGAGGTCATTCCATGTGGCAACTGCTTCTTCTTCACCTCTGACAACACTCAGTTCCCATCCGGCTGAACCTCTGCAATAATCAGGTTCCCCTCAGACTGAGCCTCTACACACATGGCTAGGCCTCAGGCTTCAGGCCTAACCTTCAGCTGCTGCTTCACATACAGCCCCCCAGGCCTCAGTTTGGGGCTAAAAGAACACAGATCACCTGACTCCTTCTCCTTAAATAGACTATCCCAGCATGCAAAGTAGGTACTCTGATTGGCTGAGAAATTATGTCTATTCAATACCTGAACTCACTGTGATCTTGTCATTCTAATGCCAAAGGCAGCAGTGCCACCTATTGACAGAAGAGAAAGATGAACCAAATCCATATTTAGAGAAAAGTCAGTGAATCTCCCTAACAATCAGCCAAGCTAGTTACAACCTAGCAGACTAAATTTGTTAGCAACCCTGCCTAATACCAGGGTGCTACATCTATTTTTTTTAACACCGATGTTATATGACAGATTTTGGAGTGGCTGTTATCCACACTAGTCTATGACAGAAGATAGGACAGCCTTATGGTCTGGCAGTCTGAGAGGGATAAAATACTAGTAAATAATAAAATTCATGTTATTTCTGAGGTTATACTCTTAGAGAAATTCAAGAGTGCAGCTTGCTACAAATACCCATTGGTGACTAGTTCGCTTTAAGTTAAGTACACTTCAAGTGCACATTTTTTCAACTTAGTGGGCATTTGGGAACTCATTAGAGCTCATTAGAAGAAAAATCTCCCAGCAGTATGACAAATGTTGGATCAAGCAAACAGAAAAGAAAGAAAATAAATAAAGAGATAATTTTTTCATTGTGATTGTACCAGCACTGAGCATAAACAGCTGTGACTTTATTGAATAGAATGCTGGCTTACATAACGAGACATCACATAAGACATCTTGAGACCAGATATTTGGTTCAAATTAAAATGTAACTGTTTCTCTCCATCCCCTTCTGGTTCATTTCAGAATTTTCTGCTCCGTGATATTAACCTACCACATACAGCTGGCAGAGAACAGCGCAGCTCATATATTTAAGCCGCACCCAGACTTCTGTTGGTTTGCCAATGTTGCCAGACCAGACCCTTAGAAGAAAAAGCAGTCAGTGACAGATATCGGCATATCAAAATATATTGTCCAAAGGTTAAAACCTGGGGTACTGTTAACTATTTTAATGAGAGCAGTAAGAAAAAAATGGCATTAAAGGTAAACTCTACCCAAAACCTTCTTACAAAATCAATGTTTTTTTTTTTTTGCTTTCTTTGCTCCCGATGGAGACATAAAACTTCCCATACTATTGAGGGTTAATCTCTCCAACAGATAGCAATACAAACTTTATCTAAACCTTTCCCTTAAAGCTTATACAGAAACACTTATCTCCAAGTGAAAATCAAAGCATTTTTTCTTATTTTGTCCTTCAGTTACAGAATTGAATTATAAAATCACATGACCAGAGTGTTCTGGGTAATAGATCTTGTAACAAACCTCTTATGGGCCATCAGGAAAAGCAGGCAGATATTTCACACAAATTTTTCATCACCTGTATGGTCAGACAGGGCTCACATTGTACAGCAGTAACCAGAGGGCCCTACCTCATGTTGTGAGTCTAGAGGCCCAGACAGAGTTGAATTAAGATGGAAACTGGAATCCGACAAAATACCGCAGCCACAATCCAGACACTCCCGAAGGGAGTGTCTGGATTGTGGATGCGGTATTTTTGTCGGATTCCATTCAACTCTGTCTGGGCCTTTAGACTCACAACATGAGGAAGAGCCCTCTGGTTTCTATTTTAGGGAATATCTCTGGCCTCTTTTTCAAGTGCAGCCATAGATGTATATAGGATATAGTTTGTTGCTATTTATTGTATTAATCAGTATTTTTCCATCTGTTTTCATTTATTTTTATTTATTATTTATTTTTTTTTATGGTTGAACTGGATGGACTTGTGTCTTTTTTCGGCCTAGCTAACTATGTAACTATGTAACTATGTAACTAAAGTTGTTGAAATATAGGTCTTAATATTTAAAGAACATTCACGTTCTTTCCTGAAGAAGCCATACGGCGAAACATGTAAAAAAAACAGAACATGACTACAGTAAACCATTGTCATTTATAGGAGGCTTTGCATACATCCATGACCATGAGTATACTGCATGTATTGGTTTTATTGATGTAGTTTATTTAATACAGTTTGTATATATTTTCCTTTTAAATTTTGTTTTTTTGTATGATTTGCACCTTTAAAGTCCCATATCTCTTATATGTTCTTTTTTTCATCCAAACGGGATGTTGGTGACATATTCTGTGTAAATTTTGACACTGATCTCTGACCACATAATCTACCATATTGTACAGCAGTGATCGACAGTCAACCAAATTTTGGTGACCTCTAACTTGACTTCTCCTAAATGATCACACATAAGAAGCTGGACAACACATACGTTTGCTGCTTGTAAAAATCAATAAAACAAACTACAGTAGTAAAAAAAAACAGGCATATAGAAGGGCCTGCAAATACCTTTAAATGTCTGCTCCAGTAACTTAGAGCTTTCCAAAACCTACCATGCACATTTTGATAGTGTCATTGGCCAGTCTGACTCTTTCTTGCTGGACATTCAAGATTGGCAACTTTATTCATAAATAGGAAACCAGCGGAAGTGGGAGAATATGGACCAACCTTAAATTCTACTAATAAAATGTGCATGGAAGTGTGCTATGTAATCTGGAGCATCTTGGGGTGCTGGGGCAGGCATCTTAAGGGAAGAGTGGGCACATTCTGTAACTGACAACTACAATAAATAGAAAGATAGGCCACTAATTTACACTTAATGCTACTTATGTTACTATTATCCTTGAAATGTTTTGCAGGGCTCAAGCAGTCACTATAGTACTAAATAACACTGCAGTGTCTGTCACTGACTGCTTTTTCGCTCAGGGTTTGGAAGCTTTTAATAGACCAACAGATGTTTAGGTGTAGCTAAATTATATGCATCGTGCTGTTTTTTTGAAGGGTATGGAGAGAAATAGGACATGAACCTTAAAGTTGGGTTTGCACTATTAAATAATTGGATGCGGGTTTCCCCGCATCCAATTCGCATAGCAGGAGATTGTGATCGGCTCTCTATGGAGCTGGTTCACACATCTCTGCAGCGGCTTCGGTGTGAAATGCAAAGGAGCCCTATGCGTATTTTGGTCCATTTCAGGTCCAAATTCAGCCCAAAATTCGGTCTGAAATCGGACCTGAAATGATAGAGACACACCGAACTCCTGCTGTGAGCTGCTGTGTTCTCAAGTGTGATCCCAGCCTTAAAGTGTGTTTCCTCTTATACAATCAAAATGGAGAAAACCCTGCTATATATTACCGTATATACTCGAGTATAATCCGACTTTTTCAGCACATTTTTTATGCTGTACAAGCCCCCCTCGGCTTATACTCGAGTGAGGGTCTTGAGTGAGGGTCTCGAGTGAGGGTGCAGCCTCACTGTGCCCATCTGCAGCTGTACCTTTGATAACCAAAGCAGCAGGTGTCTCCCGCTGTGTCATGCAGTCTGTTCGGCGACCGTACACTGTAACAAAGACACACCTCCTCCTCGTCCGTGATAGATGGAACACTGATACAATGCTGGGAAACTGTATCAGTGTTCCATCTATCATGGATGAGGAGGAGGCGGGGCTTTGTTACAGTGGATGGCCACTGAAAAGATTGCATGGCACAGCGGGAGATACCCGCTGTTTTGGTTATCAAAGGTTCAGCTGCAGATGGGTACAGTGAGGCTGCAAATGGGCACAGTGAGGCTGCAAATGGGCACAGTGAGGCTACAGATGGGCAAAGTGAGGCTGCAGCTGGGAACTGATGAAACAGGTGGGCACAGTGAGGCTGGACATGGCCACAGTGAGGCTGCAGGTGGGCACAGTGCGGCTACAGATGGGTACAATGAGGCTGCAAATGGGCAAAGTGAGGCTGCAGATGGGCATTGATGATACAGGTGGGCACAGTGAGGCTGCAGATGGGTACAGTGAGGCTGCAGATGGGCATAGTGAGGCTGCAAATGGGCACAGTGAGGCTGCAGATGGGCATTGTTTACCTAGTAGCTGCTGCATTTCCCACCCTAAGCTTATGCTCGAGTCAATAATTCTTCCCATTTTTTTGTGGTAAAATTAGGTGCCTCGGCTTATATTCGGGTCGGCTTATACTCGAGTATATACGGTATGTGTTCCTATTCACAGAACATACCTAAGAGCTTTGTAAATGTGGTAAAGCTCTGCTGATTTTCATCATCCATTCATGCGCAAGCAAAATGTTTTACCGTATTTATCGGCGTATAACACGCACCGGCGTATAACACGCACCCCAAGTTTAGGAGGGAATTTTAAGGAAAAAAAGTTTTAGGAGAGAAGTTTAGGGAAAAAAAAAAACTTACATTTAAGCGTCATTTGCAGCTTGCCCAGCGTCATTTGCAGCTTGCCCAGCGTCATTTGCAGCTTGCCCAGCGTCATTTGCAGCTTGCCCAGCGTCATTTGCAGCTTGCCCAGCGTCATTTGCAGCCTTGCCCAGCGTCATTTGCAGCCTTGCCCAGCGTCATTTGCAACCTGCCCAGCGTCATTTGCAGCTTGCCCAGCGTCATTTGCAGCTTGCCCAGCGTCATTTGCAGCTTGCCCAGCGCCATTTGCAGCCTTTCCCAGCGTCATATGCAACCTTCCCAGCGTCATTTGTAGCTTGCCCAGCATCATTTGTAGCTTGCCCAGCATCATTTGTAGCTTGCCCAGCGTCATTTGTAGCTTGCCCAGCGTCATTTGTAGCTTGCCCGGCGTCATTTGCAGCTTGCTAGTGTCATTTGCAGTTCGCCAGCGTTTAAATTTCCCGCCGCGAGAAATACCGCGCATGCGCGGCCGAAAAAAGACCGAACCGCGGCCGAAAAAGACCGAACCGCGGCCGAAAAAGACCGAGCCGACTGTTCAGCTCCGCTCGGAGTCCCGCTTCCCTGCTGTTTCGGGAGCGAGCGCAGGGAGGCGGGGCTACGAGCGGAGCTGAACAGCCGGCTTCGGTCTTTTTCGGCCGCGCTTCGGCTTTTTCCGGCCTTTTTCGGCCGCGGTCGCCATTTTTCGGCGCCGCAACCGATTTTTGTCATTTTTTTTGGGGTATCGGCGTATAACACGCACCCACGACTTTCCCCCGATTTTAAGGGGGAAAAAGTGCGTGTTATACGCTGATAAATACGTTACTTATATTTTTCCTTGCACCTGATTGGGTATTCTTTACAAAATGAAACTTTGTCACATTCACATTTACAAGGAAAATGAGTGCAACTGCATTTTGAAATTGCACAATCCATTTGACTTTAGTAAGTTCACCCCATTTATATTCTTGATTGTATTTCTGCAGTTTTGTTTATTAGATTTTACCACCAGGAGAAGTGGAGTACAGACTTGCCATTGCAATGAATGGAGATTACTGCCAAAGAGACTACACCATGAAGGTCACAGCAGGGACAGGTAAATATGTGCCCTGTCATTGAAGTTAGGGGAAGTGAAAGATGATCTGAGAATACCTGAGAAATAACAAATCACATCATATCAGGCTTCAGAGCATTTGTGATAAAAAATACTGTATTCAGAAACATTTCCAAATAACCATTTTACTGAACTTCACGAAAAGAAGCTTATATATATGCCATTTGTTATTCTTTGTTTAGAATTCAGTGCGCCTGCCAAGTACACTTCCTTTTCAGTGTTCTATTTATTCTGCTTCTTCTTTTCCATTTTTGTCATAAAGGACCAGTAACTGTAAAACAAAGGCTACTGTAATGTAACTATATACGGTGGGTAAAGAAAAGAATCACCCCCTTTTAAATAATCACATTTTGTTGCTTTACAGCTTGGAATGAAGACAAAAACAGTTTTTGTTTTATCCAGCTGTATTTACTAGTGCAACTTATAACATCCAAGTGAAAGATATAACATCAACATGTCAGAATTTTGAACAATTCAAAAACAGAATCACTGAGTTGGAAAAAGGATCTCCGCCCTCCTAAAAATGACTTGTAAACTCAATCAGGTATAGCTAATCACCCTCTCAATGGCACACACTGCCAATTGACTTTCAACTGGGATCAGCTGTGGTTATTATGATTAGCTCAGCATGAAAGAGCTTTCCTGGAGTATTTTAGTCCCTGGTAGCGCAACTGAAGCTAACAATCAACTATGGGTGGCAAGACACTGTCAAAAGATCTCGGGGATAAAGTTGTGGACAGGCACAAGTCAGGAGATGGATACAAACAAAAAAATGTCGAAGGCTTTATCAATGCCTAGAAGCACAGTAAAGTCTATTATTAAGAAGTGGAAGACATTTGGTACAAGACAGACTCTCCCTGGATCAGGAAATCACTCAAAACTGGATGAATCATTAAAGAGCCTGTAGGCTACCAAGTGGCCTTCAGCAACTCTGAAGCAGTTGCAGGAATTTATGACAAAGAGTGGTCATTGTGTGCACATGACTACAATATCACAAATTCTCCACAAATGTGGCTTGTATGGGAGGGTTACAAGAAAAATGCCACTCCTCAAGAAAGGCCACATGCAGTCACTACTGAGCTTTGTCAAAACACACCTTGAAGATTCTGAGGTCACATGGAAAAAGGTGTTATGTTAGATGAGACTAAAATTGTATTATTTGGCCTCAACACTAAGCGATATGTCTGGCTGCAATCCAATACAGGTCACCATCCAAATAACACCATTCCTACAGTAAAGCATGGAGGTGGTAATATCCTGTTATGGGGTTGTTTCTCTGCAGCAGGGACTGGAGCACTTGTCAGCATAGAAGGAAAAATGGATGGGGGAAAATACCATCACATTAGGAAAATCAGCTGCCCTCTGCCAGAAAGTTGTCAATGGGAAGGTTTACCTTCTAACATGACAATGACCCAAAGCCCACTGCAAAAATGACCACCGGGTGTTTAAAGGAGAGAAAAGTGAATGTCCTTGCATGGCCTAGTCAGAGCCCAGACTTAAACCCCATTGAAAATCAATGGAATGACTTAAAGACTGCAGTCTTCAAATGGTCACCATCAAATTTAACTGAACTTGAGCAGTTCTGCAAAGAAGAGTGGGTAATATTGCAAAGTCTAGCTGTGCAAAGTTGGTAGAGACGTATCCCAACAGACTAAAGGGGGTGATCCTTTTTGCAACTCAGTGATTATATTATATTAAAAAATATTATATATAGAGGAGCATGTATTTAAAGCCAATCATAAATTTGTTCAGAAAATGTTTCAGAAAGTTGTTGAGCAAAATTTGATTAAATTAGCTGAAACTATGAACATGGACACCTCGTGTCATAAACAGAACCTCAATAAACAAGAGCGAGAAACCTTATACTACTTAAGAATTCCAACATTGTTGTTAAAAAAAAACAGACAAAGAGTAGGGCTCTGAGAGAGTTAATGGATGTTGACATCTATCTTAAATAAAAGGGGATCCCACTGATAGCTAGAGAAATGGGCTAGAATGGATCATTAAGGAAGTTGTAGTGGTGGGAATCCTGAATGATGACATGGCCCTGTGTTTCCCATTGTCCATCATGTCCTGACGGTTCACAAGGTAGATTCTGGACAGACCCGTTATCGCCCACATTGCATCCCTTTGTGAGATTTAGTAGATATTCTTCTTCAGCCCTTAGTATCCAATTTACCTATATGTCTTTCAGATACAAAACACATAATTCAGATATTGGAGGAAAAGGAGTGGAGAGATGGTGATAAGTGGTTCACATGCAATGTGTCAACACTGTGGGGGGGGAATTTACTAAAGCTGGTAACACACAGAATCTGGTGCAGCTGTGCATAGTAACCAATCAGCTTCTAACTTGAGCTTTTTCAATTAAGCTTTGACAATAAGCCCTCGATTTGACATGCGATTTGACATGTCAAACCGCATGCCAAATCACAGCCTATTGCCGGCAACGGCACTGTCCCAATCGGTGTGGTGCCCCACCTATTTCCAAAAGTACTTCCTGCACTACTTTTGCCGACTTTGGGGGCGATTTCAATAGACATCTGTGCATGAACCCATACAAATTTATTTCAAATTGCCCCCAAACTCACACTGAAATGCAGGTTTAAAATAATGCAAATTCAGCTGAACTTGCACGATTTCAAACACGCATTCAGTGTGAACGAGGGCTAAAACCTAGAAGCTGATCGGTTACTATGCACAGCTGCACCAGATTCTGTGTGCATCAGTTTTAGTAAGTCTCCCCTGTATTCCTGTATACACCATGATTTAGGATTGAGAGCCCAAAAAGATTATTTGGATTGCTATACCAGTTAAAGTATAACTAAAGGCAAAACTTTTTTTTAGTTTTGGATTGAGTGGAGAGGGGTTAGAACACCTGTCAGCTTTTATTGCTGTCTGTGCTTTGCCCCCGTTAAAAAAAATGTCACCCTCTCTACTGGTCCTGTATATCATCATCATTGAAAGTGAGAATAATGTCCCCAGAAAAGTAATAGCATGGAAATCTTCCAATGAGGACACTAGTTCTGGTGACCTGGAACAGGAAGTGAAATCTCTGCAATGGGACAAAGATGGCAGGGGTTATAATCCTCCCTTACTCCATCCAAAATGAAAAAAAAAGGTTCTACTTTAAAACATTTCATTTAGAAGTGGTTACTTTTTTGTTGACCCACAATTTTTTTTATGTGTGACGTGGTTGGTATCTTCAAAAGTGGGGTACTTTGATGGGCATGAAGTTTGTGCCCACCTATGCCAACTTATATATGGGTTGGTGGGAAGAACAGCACGTCTTTGGAGGTCCCAACACTTTTAGAGATCATATAAGGTTTTTCTTGCGATTTATCAAGGATCTGGTTTATATAATTTGTCATAATTTACGTTTGGGCGATTTCCTGGGATATTACAATGGCAATGAGTAGAATCTCAGCTTTAGAAGCAAGGAACAGCAGGCAAACATTAATTATTTACATCTGACTTTGAGTAGATCTGACATGAATCATAATACATTTGTAGAGGCCTATCAGAAACCAATGGCAAGGAATTCTTTCCTTTGAGCTGCTAGTTGTCACCCTAGACATGTAATAAGGGCCAAACATAGAGGCCAGTTTGTCAGAGGCATAGAGGCCAGGCATAATTATTTTACCTTTGAGGGTTTTGAAAGAAAAGCCTTAGCTGTGAAGAGACGATTTCTTGATTGTGGGTTTATTGGACCCACTTTAAAGCAAGGGAGACTCCTAGAAAAAGCCTGTTGACAAAATGTATACCTATAGGAAGGGGGGTACAGGAACACAATGTCCAAAATAGTACTCAGCCTGTCTTTAGTGTGTGGTACATTCTGGAGTTTTAAGATGTATCATACACAGATTTCACCCCATTTTACAAGGGTATCCAAATTATAAGGAAGTCTTGTTTCAAGGTGGCAAGTCCGTGGTAAGAAAAGTGCCTACACCTGGCAATATCCTCTATCCCAGTCTGTTTCTATAAAAAAAAAAACTGTCAATGCTTGGTTGAGTATAACTATATGCTCAAGTGTGGTGCAACACGTTGTTCCAGCTGTGCTTTACTAGGAGATCTTTACACAGTTGTTTTATATGTAAAAGGTGAATCTTATACTGTAACATTAGTCACTTGTGAATTATCAAACAAGGCATCTTATATAAATTGCAAAAAGAGGTACCGGCGCCAACTCCTATGTTAAATATGTCTATGAAGGCTGCACTCTGGAAAGTAAAAGGACTATATAGTCAGTTACTAATTGGATTTAAGGTGATAGGGAGAATTGCGCCAATCAAAAAAATACTTTTCATATCCTCTATACCCTAGGTATAAAGGGCTTATTTTCTACCGCTGCTGTCAACTACAAATCCCTTTAGAGGGTTCGGCCAGTCCTATGGAGTGTGAAATAAGTATAGAACATAAAATAAAATAAAATAAAATAAAAATTATAGTGACAAACACTATTATACCTCTAAATTGCCGTGCAATGCTAAACACTCCTATATATATGAGTTTGAAATATGGGATACAATCCTATAGGTGGTTTTCTATAGGTAGCTTGTGAACAAACAAGTGAAAAACCCTGCACTCCTACAAATCCAATCCTGCAAAGGAAAACTACAAAAAATATATATAAAAGTGCATAAACAAAATATACTTTTGTATCTGTGGTCCTGTGGAAAAAAACCTTTTTGTGTACCCCCACCACAATTCCTGTAGGGGGAAAACACCGTACCACTATGTTACAATTCTGTGAAAAAAGACACAAAGCAAACCCCCCTTTTAGTCTAAATCCTGCAAAGAAAATTGCAAAAATGGGTATATTCTCAAAAACATATAAACTATATATAAAAAATATATAAAAAGTCCATGTGTTGCCACATGGACCCAGTGCGCAATCTCTTTGAATACAAATTATTGAGAGGGTGGAATATCTGATTAAAGATTTGAGGACATTTTTCACTATAAGTAGGAGACTTATAGTGGGTACTGTTTGAATATCAAAGCTCCCTAGTATTATAGGCTCCCAGGATGCTCTGCAATAGATGGTATGAAGGCAGTACTATGCTATTTTTATGGCTACTGCATGCACTGTGCAGTCATTATAATATGTGGCTTATGAACTATTCAGTAAAAGAAAAACACATTTTGGAAAGCTTTTCACACTTTGCATTGCTAAACAGAACCCTTTTACCAGTTCACTTAGCAGATCAGTTAATCTGGCTGAGCAAATTGGAGAATTGATTTGCTCCACACTATTCATGTGCATGCAGTTTAATCACTGTTCTGTTGTTAAGTTGTCAGCAAGGAGTTATGTCTACTATTTTCCTAACTACCCAGAATGCATACCTCCACACATCTTGACAATCCTGTAATGAGATACTAATAACAGTCCTGTTGTGCAGTATAGTATGGGATGTCACAAAGTAAGATTTGAGTACATGACATTTACTGCGGATTCCTTAAAGCGGTTCTGCACTGACTTAAATACTTTTTTTGGTGAATGATTCTAAACGATGTCTATGTTATAATCTCCTTACTTGTATTGACGCTGCCCGTTCTCCCTGTCCTTTTTATAAGCAAAGTATTGTTTTAAAAAAATGTTTTGCCCGATGTCATCTTGCTTGTGGGCATTTGAAGCCCACAAGCAATCACTTCCTCCTTCCCTTCTTTCTGAGGAACCAGCATTCATTGCCGGTTCCCGCGCATGCTCAGTGGCTTCACAGCTACGAGCGGCGTAATTGGATAGGTTGGCATGGCAACGCCGTTGAAATAACGCGAGATTTCGCATCAGACCTCCGCAATGACTCCTGGGATTCTTTACACAAGATCCCAGGAGACACTGCGAATTCTACAGGAAATGACCATATCCCCACATATAGCCCGCCCACCACCGCAGGGAGAACACAAAAGATTAAATAATGTTAAGAGGTACGCTTTCCAGGTGGACATTTAAACATGCATTTATTAGTATTTAGATGTCATAGAAACGATAGAGCCCAACATGCAGAGATGTGTGCAGAACCGCTTTAATGTCTCTTGGTAGGTATCATTTTGGTTCTTGGTGCACTGGAGTCCTGATTTGTGGCTCCATCTTGGTATAGCTGACTTTGTGAGCTTCTCTGGAATATATATTTTTTTTAAATAAAAACTGAAAATTAAGGTGCTGTAATGGCCTTCCCATGTTCTTTCAAATAGAGTATTTAGACCCCTTTCACACCACACCGCTCATAGCGTCGGCGGTAAAACACTGCTATTTTTAGCAGCGTTTTACCGTCAGATTTGCGGCGCATTTCGTCACTTTTACCCCCCGCTAGTGGCCGAGAAAGGGTTAAAACCCCCGGCAATATGCCGCAATATCTGCGTCTTGCCGGCGGTAATAGAGCGCTGCTCCATTGATTTCAATGGGGAGCAGCGGTGGAGGAGGGGTGGAGGATCGGTAAACACATCGCTCCTTCACCGCTCCAAAGAAGCTGCTGGCAGGACTTTTACTGGCGTCCTGCCAGCGCACCGCTCCAGTGTGAAAGCTGGAAAAAAGAAAGATTCCATCATACCATATCATACACTGTACACTATCATGCCATCAGCACCTCCTCTACCACGTGTAGCATCTGCATTACCTAACCATTGTCACCATGTCAAGTTAAAGATGTGGCAATTACAATAAAAATGAGCCATCCAAGGCTAGATTTATCACTGGGCATGGTAGGTATGTGCCTATGAGTGACAGAAGCAAAGGAGCAGCTTTTCCTTGTATAATTATTGGCAACATTTTTTTACACATTATCAAATAATAAAAATATTATGTAAGATAAGGACCAAGAAAACAAGAAAATGTTCTGTGTTAAAAGAAAAGAGGTGTACAAAACAAGTGTGCAAGATCCAATAATGGAAAACTATCTATCTATCTATCTATCTATCTGTCAGGGCTCCACTTGCGACGTACGGTCGAATCGGCGCGCGCGCATGCGCACACGCGCCGCTGATTCGTCCGGGCGTCGAAACGAGGGTACGCGCCGTCGTACTCCTCAGGCGCGCACGCGTGCGCAGCGAGCGCGGGCACGTGCGTCGCGGGCGCACACGTGACGCGTTAGCGCTGTTTGGCGCCAGTTGGCCTTTAAAAGAATGACAGCTGCACATGTCAAGTGCTGTTCGTCTGCAGTTTGCCCCTTGTTTAACCTGCCTCTGTTGTGTACTCCTGTTTACCTGATCCGGCTTCCACTTGACTCTGCTGCCTTCTCCACTCCTGATTCCGGCCTGTTGACTCTGCTTTGGACTGATACCTGAACGCTGATCTCCTGCCTGTCTGACCTCTCCTTTGCCTGTGCCCACTTACCTGCCTGCCAAAGTGTATCCAGACCCGGCCTGCCTGACGACCCCTCTGCCTGCTCCCTGCATGCTGCATACTTCCAGAGTTGCTGACGCCATCTCGGGGTCACCCTACATCCGGACCCTGCTCCGCTACCTGCCAGTCTCTGCTGCTTCAACATCCAGGAGATCGCTACTGATCAGCTACGTCTCCCACAGCATCCATTCCAGGCACTCCTACCCCGCTGTGCTCACGGGACCACTGTCTCCACTCCAGTGGGCCCTGAACCAGAGCCGTAAGAGAGGCCCTCTCCCAGCGAAGTCAGGCTCACCACTCAGGTACCTAACAGTACGAACAGCCATGACTGAGCCTGCGGGAGAAGCCTCTGCCATGAAGGAGTTCTGCTCACACCTGGCAGCCCTCACTCAGGCGGTGCAATCCCTGCAAGAAGGGTATACCAGACTGGAAGGTCGAGTGCAGCAACTTGCTGACCCCAATGTTGCGGCTCCTACATCTCCGCAACCTTCTGCAACACCTGCTACTCCTCCTGCGGTGGTGATGCTGCCTCCTGAACCCAGAGTACCTGTTCCTGATCGCTTCTCCGGAGATCGTTCCAAATTCCGTGTCTTCCGCAACGCCTGCCAGTTATACTTTGCTCTTCAACCCAGAACCTTCTCCCTAGAGGCCACCAAAGTGGGGTTCGTAATCTCCCTGCTGCAGGGCGAACCTCAGATTTGGGCTCATCGCCTGCTGGAGGGAAATAGCATGCTGACGCAGTCCCTCTCGTCTTTCCTGGAAGCCATGGCGCAACTTTACGAGGACCCCCAGCTAACCACCACAGCCGAGTCTGCTCTATCTGCGCTCCAGCAAGGCCGCAGAACGGCCGAGGACTATGTGACAGACTTTAGACGATGGAGCGCAGACACCCAGTGGAATGACTCGGCTTTAAGGCATCAGTTCCGCATGGGCCTCTCCGAAGGCCTAAAGGATGAACTTGCCCGAGTGGGCACCCCAGACACTTTGGAGGGCCTGATAACTTTGAGCATACAAATTGACCGTCGGCTCCGGGAACGCAGAGTCGAGAGATCCGCTCAAGTCCACCGTCCGGCTTGGATGACCGCAAGGGCTCCATTACCGGCTGGCCGTTACATGCCCGCTCAGCCAATGGCCCCTGCCCATCCTCTTCCCGATGCCGGCGAGCCGATGCAGCTTGGTCTCATGCGACCCACTCTGTCTCTGGAGGAACGTGCCCGACGCCGTCAACTAAATTTGTGCCTGTACTGTGGTGGGCCCGGACACTTTGTGAACAGTTGCCCGAGCAAGCTGCGTAAGTGCCTTTCGTCTGTGTCAATCAACTCTGCTCACTTACCAGTCCATGCCACCCACATCTCTCTGCCCCTGTCTTTTCAGTTCCTGGGAAGGACGATTCGCACCAACGCCATCCTTGATTCAGGAGCCTGCAGCTGTTTCATCGATACCACCTTTGCCAGCCGGCACGACATTCCTCTTCAGAGGAAGGCCCGCGGACTATCCGTCTTCCTGGCTGACGGTTCCCGCATTAAATCGGGCCAAGTTGTCCAGGAGACCCAACCTCTGTTCACTATCTCTTCTCTCCACCACCAGGAACTGTTAACCTTGGACGTAATCTCGTCCCCCCTGTTTCCAGTGATCCTGGGCATCCCCTGGTTGCAGGCACACGATCCGACCATCTGCTGGTCCACAGGGGAGGTCAAGTTCCAGTCCCCCTACTGCCTGGAACATTGCTTACACGAAGCTCCGGTACAACCCGCTACGCTTCTTTGTCTGGACTCTGATACTGACCTGATCCAAGCGGTACCGGAACCATACCATGAATTCTTAGACGTCTTTAGTAAACGGGGAGCGGACACCCTACCCCCACACCGCACCTATGATTGTCCCATAGAACTTTTGCCGGGGGCCGAGATTCCGTTCGGGCGTATCTTCCCCCTTTCCGAGAAGGAACAAGAGGCCCTGAAGGCCTACATTTCGGAGAACCTAAAGAAGGGGTTTATACGTCACTCCACCTCACCCGCAGGGGCCGGCATATTCTTTGTAACCAAGAAAGACCAGTCACTCCGACCCTGTGTGGACTACCGGGAGCTAAATAAAGTTACAATTAAAAATCGCTATCCCTTACCCTTAATACCGGAACTGTTTCAAAAACTAAGAGCGGCCACCATATTCTCCAAACTGGACTTAAGAGGGGCCTATAACCTGGTTCGCATCCGATCAGGTGATGAATGGAAGACTGCATTTCGTACCCGTTTTGGGCATTACGAATACTTAGTTATGCCCTTCGGCCTTTGTAATGCCCCGGCTACTTTCCAGCACCTCATAAATGAGGTCTTCAGGGACTTCCTGGACATTTTTGTCATTGTATACTTGGATGACATCCTAATCTTCTCCAGAACGCTTGAGCAGCATCGGGGGCATGTGGGCCGAGTCTTACTCCGTCTTCGTCAGCACGGATTGTACGCGAAAGCAGAGAAGTGCACCTTCGAGCAGCAGAGCATCCAATTCTTGGGTCTTCAGATCTCCCCAGCAGGCATCGAGATGGACCCGCAGAAGGTAACGGCTGTGCTGGACTGGCCGCCACCCTCTGACAAGAAGGGTGTGCAGCGTTTTGTCGGATTTGCTAATTTTTACAGAAAGTTCATCAAGGGGTTCTCGGCCATCATCTCACCAATCACACAGCTAACAAGGCAGAATGTACGGTTTCATTGGGGTCCAGAGGCCCAGGAGGCGTTTGTGAAACTCAAGGAGCGATTCACATCCGCTCCCATCCTCAGTCACCCTGACCCATCTCTCCCATACATCCTGGAAGTGGATGCCTCTGAGGTAGCAGTGGGGGCCGTGGTCTCCCAACGCCAGGGCAATAAGGACCTAATGCACCCTGTGGGCTTCTTTTCCCGGAAACTTTCACCCGCAGAAAGGAACTACGATGTCGGTGACCGAGAACTGCTAGCCATAAAATCAGCGCTGGAGGAATGGAGGTACTTGCTGGAGGGAGCAGTCCACCCTGTACTAATTTACACGGACCACAAGAATCTTGAGTACTTAAGGACGGCAAAACGTCTAAAACCACGACAAGCCCGCTGGGCCCTCTTCTTTTCACGTTTCAGCTTCCACATTACCTACCGGCCTGGATCTAAAAATGTAAAGCCAGATGCGCTTTCACGCATGTTCGACTGCCCTAAAGACTCCACACCTCCTGATACCATCCTCCCTGCAAGCAACTTCCTTCTACTACAGCCGGATTTACTGTCCCAGATCAGGGAGGCCTCCCTGAACCCGCTCCTTCCCCCAGGACTTTCACTAAATCGTAGAGAGGGGCTTCTCTGGAAGGACAGCCAGGTGTTTGTTCCCGAACCCATCCGGGTTAAAGTATTGGCCCTCCTCCACGATCACCCACTAGCAGGACACTTTGGGGCCCGAAAGACTCTTGACTTGGTGCAGCGCACCTTCTGGTGGCCTGGTCTGAAGGAATTCTGCTCCAAGTATGTCAGTTCATGCCCAGTGTGCTCCCGAAGCAAGACTACTAGGGGCCGGGCCTGGGGCCTACTCAAGCCTCTACCTGCACCTGATCGACCCTGGCGTATGATAACGATGGACTTTATAGTCGAGCTGCCCCCCTCTGAAGATCACACGGCCATCTTTGTAGTCGTTGACCGACTCTCAAAGATGGCCCACTTCCTACCCCTAAGGGGAACCCCATCTGCAGCAGAGACGGCCCGTGTTTTTATCCGAGAGATCGTTAGGTTACACGGGGTACCCAAGAATATAGTCTCGGACAGGGGAGTCCAGTTCACCTCACGGTTTTGGAGGGCACTGTGTGATAGTCTAAAGATTGAGCTGGCCCTATCCTCAGCTTACCACCCTCAAACTAATGGGCAGACTGAGCGCACAAACCAGACCCTCGAACAATATATTAGGTGTTTCACTTCATTTGTGCAAGATGATTGGGTTTCTCTGCTGCCCTTAGCAGAATTCGCGTACAACAACGCCAGCCACTCGACCACGGGACAGTCCCCGTTTTTCGCCAATTATGGGTTCCATTTAACATTTCTACCAGATTTTCTTACAGAGTCCTCAGTTCCAGCGGTCCAGGACGCAGTGACCTTCCTAAGCCGCAACAACCAAATCCTCCAGGAAGCCATAACCAAGGCCCAGGCGGACAGTAAGAAAGCCTTTGACCAAAAGAGGAGGGGAGAGTTGAATCTGCAAATCGGGGATCAGGTATGGCTTTCCTCTTCTAATTTAAAGTTAACCTGTCCCTCTAAGAAGTTGGCACCCAAGTTCCTGGGCCCTTTTCCTGTAAAGAGGAGGATTAATGAGGTGTCCTATGAACTGTCCCTGCCAGACACCATGAAGATACATCCTGTGTTTCATGTCTCTCTATTGAAACCCTCGGTACCCGATCCCTTCCCCAATAGGGAGTCCGGGCCTCCTGAACCTGTCCTAGTGGATGGAAACGAGGAGTACGAGGTAGAAGTTGTTCTAGACTGTAGAAGGCGACAAGGGCAAAGACAGTTTCTAATCAAATGGAAGGGCTTCGGCCCAGAAAGCAATTCTTGGGAACCTGAGGACAATATACATGCTGGAAGACTAATTCGTGCTTTTTTCATTTCACACCCTGAGAAGGATGACCAACTGGGCACCCGGAGGTTGCCCCTTGTGGGGGGCAATGTCAGGGCTCCACTTGCGACGTACGGTCGAATCGGCGCGCGCGCATGCGCACACGCGCCGCTGATTCGTCCGGGCGTCGAAACGAGGGTACGCGCCGTCGTACTCCTCAGGCGCGCGCGCGTGCGCAGCGAGCGCGGGCACGTGCGTCGCGGGCGCACACGTGACGCGTTAGCGCTGTTTGGCGCCAGTTGGCCTTTAAAAGAATGACAGCTGCACATGTCAAGTGCTGTTCGTCTGCAGTTTGCCCCTTGTTTAACCTGCCTCTGTTGTGTACTCCTGTTTACCTGATCCGGCTTCCACTTGACTCTGCTGCCTTCTCCACTCCTGATTCCGGCCTGTTGACTCTGCTTTGGACTGATACCTGAACGCTGATCTCCTGCCTGTCTGACCTCTCCTTTGCCTGTGCCCACTTACCTGCCTGCCAAAGTGTATCCAGACCCGGCCTGCCTGACGACCCCTCTGCCTGCTCCCTGCATGCTGCATACTTCCAGAGTTGCTGACGCCATCTCGGGGTCACCCTACATCCGGACCCTGCTCCGCTACCTGCCAGTCTCTGCTGCTTCAACATCCAGGAGATCGCTACTGATCAGCTACGTCTCCCACAGCATCCATTCCAGGCACTCCTACCCCGCTGTGCTCACGGGACCACTGTCTCCACTCCAGTGGGCCCTGAACCAGAGCCGTAAGAGAGGCCCTCTCCCAGCGAAGTCAGGCTCACCACTCAGGTACCTAACACTATCTATCTATCTATCTATCTATCTATCTATCTAGATCTCTATCTATCTATCTATCTATCTGCTTCAGATTCACATCACATCAGCTGCAACCCCATACATGCCTTATCTTTCTGTCACTTTTTTCATTATTCTAATTTTTCATACTTTTCTAGGCATATTTCCAGGTACAGAAAGCCTACCAAATCTTGGGAAAGGAAAAAAAAAAAAAATTGCCAGCCTCCACCAACTAAAAAAAAATAAATTTAAATTACAATAATTTTGATTTGCCATTTTGATTTACTTGTTTACATAAACATGGAACAAAACAACTTTGAACTGATTTACTAATATGGGTGCAGAGTGGAGAGTGGACCAGTTGCTGTGTATGACCAGATGATGAGCTGCCATGAACTGGGACGCAAAACTAGCCAGCTGAAGAGTTAGGACTAAAGACTAGGGATGAGCTTGATGTTCGGATCGAACAAAAGTTTGACTCGAACATCGGGTGTTTGCCCTTTCGCCGGACAGCAAACATTATGAGGCGTTCACGGAAAATTTGAGCACCGCGGAATGCCTCATAATGCACTGCGAGATCGCAGTGCATTGCTGTATGATGAATGGCCAAAGCATGTACCTGACCTGCATGCTTTGGCCAATCACAGCACGCTCTGCTAAGAGAGCCATAATTGGCCAAAGGCAGGGTGCCTTTGGGCAATCATGGCTCAGGGGGACTAAATCTAAGCCCCACACTATATAAGGCTGCTAACACGGCGGCCGTGTGTAGTGTTGTTGGCGTGGACAGAGAGATAGCCTAATTTAGATTAAGCAGGGAGGTTATTCAGTTAGTGGCAGTGTATTTGATTATATATATATATATATATATATGCATTTAGCATAGACTATATATTCAATGTTTACTCGATATTCAGTCAGTGCAGGCAGTGTATTAATATCCAGTGTAGCCTATATCTACAGTGCATTCCGTGGTGTACTGTTTCTAACACACTTCAAGCAGTGTATTTAAAAAAAAAAAAAAAAAAATATATATATATATATATATATATATATATATATATATATATATATACATATACATAGTCTCATGTGTGTGTGTGTATATATATATATATATATATATATATATATATATATATATATATATATATGTATGTATATATATATATACTCTGCATCCAGTGTAGCCTATATCTACAGTGTATTTGGTGGTGTACTGTTTCTAATACACTTCAGGTGGTGTACACAGTATAAAATACAGTGCAGCCGTTGTACAGTTTCTAATACAGTGCACTCCGCCTGCGAAAGGACCCTAGGATTCGTGGTATCAAGAAGAGGGATCATTACTGGCTGGCAACCCTTCTTGATCCATGTTACATGGGTAAGGTTGCAGAACTCATCCTGCCTTCGCAGAGGGAGCAGAGGATGAAACATCTTCAGGAGGCCTTGAAGAAAGATTTGTGCAATGCCTTTCCAGACCCTGGGAGGTTACAATTTTCTTGTGCTGGACAACGTGTTGCTGAGGCTTTGTTCAGTCAGAGGAAGAGTGGTGGAGAAGGTGGCCGGCTGACCGATGCCTGTAAACAATTTTTCAGTCCTCAGCGCCAAGGTCTGATCGGGTCAAGCAACCATCACCAGCGTCTGCATTACATGGTGCAGGAATATCAAGGGGCAAGAGCAGACTTGGAGACCTTTCCAACAGAGCATCCACTGGGTTACTGGGTGAGGATGGACCACTGGCCAGAACTTGCTCAATATGCAATTGAGCTACTGGTCTGTCCTGCATACAGCGTTCTTTCTAAATGCACATTCAGTGCTGCTGGAGGGCTTGTAACGGATCAAAGAGTGCGCCTGTCTACATACTCTGTTGAAAGGCTCACATTCATAAAAATGAATCAGTCTTGGATCAGCAGCTATCAAGCACCTGATGCTGATGTAACTAATTGAATTTGCTATGGATGTGGGATCCCTTAAAGAGTGCCTATGATGACTATCCTATTCCTCCTCAATCTTGATGATGCTAGCTTCCAACAATATTTTTGGTTTAGGGCACCACCATCACCACCACCCAAGGCACAATTTTTCTTCCCCTGTTTACCAGGGGCATGTAATTACAATTTTTGATATAATATTTCAATGCATGGCCCATTCCTGTGCCCAACAAGAGTAACTGAGGGCTTACAGTGTTGTGGCACCACCAGCACCACCCAAGGCCCAATTTTTCTGCCCCTGTTTAACAAGGGCATTTAATTACAATTCTTGATACAATATGTCACAGCAGAGCCCGTTCCTGCGCCCAACAAGAGTAACTGTGAGGGCTTACAGTGTTTCTGGTACCACCAACACCTAAGGCCCAATTTTCTGCAGAGTAAATAGGGCAGGCCGTATAGTATATATACTGCTGTTCAGACTATATAGTGCCTGGGGGCCTGGGGGACCCCCATGCCATTTTTTAAAATTTGGGTGTGGGGTTCCCCTAATAACCAAACCAGACCTGAAGAGCCTGGTATGGATTTTGGGGGTGACATTCACACCATTTTTTTTTTGTATTTTTGGTATTTTTATCTATATTGCTGGGATCCGACAATACATTACAGCCGCAAGCAGTTTTAGATTAAATTTTTTCCTTTAGAAATGTAATTTTGCTGTGACACTGTTATAAACATGGGAAAGATGCTCTACTTTGCAGGCATACTAAGGACACGATAATTAAAGGAATATTTCATTTTTATTGTTTCACTTTAATTATTATTAAAATCACTGCTCCCGAAATAACTGACGTTTTTAAAACTTTTCTTTGCATTGATACATGTCCCCTCCGGTAGGAGTCGGGTCCCCAAACACTTTTTATGGCAATAACTTGCATATAAGCCTTTAAAATTAGCACTTTTGATTTTTCACATTCATGTTCTGCTGCAAACCGTACCAGGGGGTGTTCGGCTCATCTATACTAAAGACTGCCCTGTTACAGCTGCTACATAGAGACCTTTACTTATTGCCTATGCTAAGAGATACCTCTCAGGGGACATTGCACCATATCCTAGGCATTCTCCTAGAGTGCACTTTAGACTAGTTATAGTATTACTATTCACATTGCAATTAATGCTTATATGCACTGTTTATTGTTGACTTTGCTGATTTATGGGCTGATTCCAATCTAGTGGTACAGAACTCTGTTGTAAGTTATGTTGGCATAGTGAGTATACTGTCTAGCAGACTGTGCCTGAATCTATCTTCTGTATGCTCATTTATGCTAAAACCACCATTTACTTTTAGCCACTTTATCGACTTGGTAACCGGTCTTGGGCCACAATGAGCGGTGCAGGCACATGACAGGTCCGTGTCCATTCTGCATATGCAGAGCAGACACGGACACAGCCCTTTCTGTTTTTTTAAGTGGATTTAATTGGAGATAGGTGAATGTGTAAAAGGACGCAAGTCCATTTACATCTGCCGCTCTATAGAGGTGAATAGAGGGTCCGATTGGGTCCACCTGCAAAACAGACAGGGGGAAACGATCGGACAAATTATCTGAAAGGGGCCTAAGGCTGCTTTCACACTGATGCACTGCAGTTTACCTGCACCTCAACTGACTTCAATCTTCACGTCTTCCTCAGGATTCCTGCAGGTATCGCTGGCTGCTGCTGTCCCCTAGGTGGGTATAGCTGAGGGCAGCTGCTGGTTGTCCTTCTGGGTTGGCACTGCTGGTGGGTACTGCTGGCTGATACTGCCGATGGGTACTGCGGGCTGGTACTGCTGGCGGGTACTGCTGGCTGGTACTGCTGGCTGGTACTGTTGGTGGGTACTGCTGGTTGGTACTGCTTGCTGGTACTGCTGGTTGGTACTGCTGATGGGTCCTGCTGGCTGGTACTGCTAGTTGGCACTGCTGGCTGGTACTTCTGGTGGATACTGCTTGCTGGTACTGAAGGTGGGTACTGTTGGTGGGTTCTGCTGGCTGGGTTCCAACCCGCCATCCCCGAGCATCAGTGTGATAGGAGTCGGTGCTGGAGGAAGCATGTGGCTGCAGTAGAGAGCAGAGCCAATGCTTCCTATATCACTCCTGTCACAGGTAACACTGTGACAGGAGCCGGTGCCCTACAGGAAGAATCAGCTCATCTTCCTCTAGCGCCCGCTTTGTTCTTCACACTGATGCTTGGGGATAGCGGGTCAGGAACCTGCAATCTGGGTTTGCCGACCTCCCATCCCAGAGCAGGAGGTGGCAGGCCACATGTGGCCTGCGGGCCAGCGGTTGGGTGCCCCTGCTCTAAGCCCCATACACACGCTCGGACAATCCGCGGACCAGGTCGGTCGGATTTTGTCCGACGTACTTTGTCCGATGTTGGTGTTGCGTACACACGGTCGGACTACGTTGTCGGAATATCCGGTCCGGAAGAACGTCGTGACGTAAGTCGTCGTCCACGAGATTACAAAAGGGAAGTTCAGCACCACGTCAGGCACCCGTTGGGCTCCTTCTGCTGATCCCGTGTTTATCGAGAGTTAGTGGAAGTTTGGTGACTTAAGATTCGCGCTTCTCAGTTTTCTGACTCAGATCGTTACTGCTCTTCAGTTTGTGCTTGTCGTGCGTATCTGTTTATTAGTGCGTGTAGTCAGTTCGCATTTGTTGGTCATTGCGGCCTATATCTTGATATAGGACGCTTTGATTTGCACTGCTTATTGTCTGCTCGTTTCTGCTATTCAGTTCGTTCTTTCAGGCCTTGCTGTTTATCGGTGCTTTCTGTTTGTCCGTTCTGACCAGCCGACCTTTTGTGACCTTCTGAGCGATGTTTCCCGTGCGTACTCGTCGCCGAGTTCGTGCTGTACGCGGAATTGGTGTCGGGCTTTTAGCTTTGACCCAAGACCCGTCCATGAACAGAGTGACGAGGAGTATGTGGACCAAGAATTGGTTGCTTCAGCGTGACCAGTTCTCGCACATGCCTTTGCTTCGTGAGATCCGAGAGAATAATCCTGATGATTTCAGGAACTTTCTCAGGATGACGGACCCCGATTTTCACCGTCTTTTGGCTTTGCTGACCCCCTTTATCAGCCGGCAGGATACCTGCATGAGACAAGCCATTACTCCGGAGCAGAGGCTTGTTGCCACGTTGAGGTACTTGGCGACAGGGAGAAGTCTTCAGGATTTGAAGTTCTCTTCAGGTATCTCTCCCCAGGCCCTGGGAATCATTATTCCAGAGACCTGTTCTGCCATCATTCAGGTCCTGCAGGAGGACTATATTAAGGTAACATTTCTACTTGACTATTCCCTTCTATGTATGCTCTGTTTGCTAATGTCTTCTATTTTTGACCTCCTTCCCTAATTACCATGATTGCAATATGTTCTAATATGCTGTGCCCCTTTTCTCCTTCATGCATTTTTCCCTTCACTTACCTCACCAGCATGCTCTTCTGCCCCAATAGACACCTATGGCCTAGTCACTTAATCAATGTCTTTTGTCTGCTGCATAGTATTGTTTGTCCCCAAACACCCCCTAAAATATGCACAAATGTTTGCTGTGTGGTTTACTTCATGTCGAGCCCCTTTAGAATTTTTTTTTTTTTGTTGTTGGGGGGGGGGGGGTGGCAAACTCATTAGGAACCCCCTCCCCCAACTGCTCTGTCAGATGGTACCAATCCTTTATCTGCTGGCTTTCCCAAGGTCCATACACACTATATACCTACCTCTTTATAGTGGGCATCTTTAGGGATGAATTCAGCAAAGCATGTAGTGCAAGGGGCTGCCTCCATACATTCCATTTCCTAATTTTTTGTCTTCTTTCCCTCCTATTAGCTTTCTTGGTAATTTAAGAATGTCACAATGTGCCTGCCTTTTTTTGGGGTGGGGGGGGGGGGTTGAAATGTTATTTTATCTTTCCTGGGGGCTGCCAATAGTGTTAAGTGAGGGTCTGGCCAAACTAGCACACATTATTGAGCCATTTGGCAATCAATTAAGTGCAGAGGGTTACCTCTAACCCCCCCCCCCCCCCCCCCCCAAAACCCTAGTTAGTGCCAATGGCCCATCAGAAGTGGGGGGATTGATGGGGGGTGAGTCATCTGTGAAGGGGAGCCTCTACTTTTCTGTGCAAATACTTTCCAGCCTCCAATTTTATACAATGCTCTTGTTCCAAGATGTTGATTGTCTAATCTGCTTGCAATGTTTAAGTGCAAAGTGACTAATTTTTTTTTCTTGTTTCACTCCACAGTTCCCTTCCACGCCACAGGAATGGCAGACTGTGGCCTCCCACTTTGCCAGCCGTTGGGACTTTCCTAACTGCGGAGGGGCAATTGATGGGAAACACGTCCGCATCGTCCCACCGCCCAACTCGGGGTCCTACTATTATAATTATAAAGGGTTTAATAGTGTAGTGATGTTGGCGGTGGTGTCGGCAACATACGAGTTTATGTATGTGGACGTGGGGATGAACGGCCGGATATCGGATGGTGGGGCCATTACGCACACGGAGTTCTACTGGCGTCTCCAAAGTGGCAGTCTGTGCTTGCCACCTCCAGAGGAGAATGCCGAAGGACTCCCCTTCGTCTTTGTCGCAGATGAAGCGTTTGCGTTGACTCCCCATGTGATGAGGCCGTTCCCGATGAGGACCCTCACCCCGGACCAGAGGGTCTTCAACTACAGGCTGTCCAGAGCCAGAAGAGTGGTGGAGAACACTTTTGGCATCCTGGCCAGCCGCTTCCGCCTGTTCCTGACGGCATTTAACTTGGCGGAATACAAACTGAACCACATAGTTCTTGCCTGTTGCATATTGCACAACTTCCTCAAAAGACATAACAGGAACTATGTGGTGCCCGTTGGCCCAGATGTGGAGGGCCCTCCAAATGCAGACCTCACAGCCCTTCAAGTGGCACGTCCAGGCTTGCCCCCTCTAAATGCCCGCGCGGTCCGCGACCAATATATGCAGTACTTTGTGGGTAGGGGGGCCATTGCTCTGCCTGACGATGTGTGAGAGGCATTTTTTAATAAATCTGATATTTTAACCAACCTCTGATTTCTTGTCATTTCAGTCTTCTTTTTAGCTTATTTTACTTTGACATTTTTTCCCTTTGCCTTCGACAGTGGGAATGCACTTTCTGGGCAAAAGGAGGTAACAGTCTCTTCTTCCCAAAAAGATTATTCTCATGTTGTGTGTTTGATACCTAATCTTTGGTCTAGAGAAGGTTTGTCCTGCATAACTGACACCCAAAATACTCCTTTTCATCACCAGGTCTGACATGTGTGTATTCAGAAAAATGCTGTGCTCCGTGTTTTCGTACAAAGCACTGTGGGTGTCATTTACATAAGTCAAATCCGCTATGCTCTACAAGTGCATTGAAAAAGTTCCCTGGGAAAGGAATTTGCAGTGCCAAGTGGATTTGCCTTTAGTAAATAACACCCATTGCCCCCCATATCCTTTACATTTTACATACATAATGCATTGTGTTTTTTAAATAAGGAAGCCACACATTTAGAAAAATAAAAAAGTTTACTTGGAAAACATTCACAAGTGCGTTTACAATCTTCACGCCAAAACTGACAACATCTTGGTTATTTACAACATTGTTTACAAAGATTACGCAATTGTTAAAACCAGGCATGGAGCTAACCAGAACCTATGAACTAGGAAAGTTCAACTTTGTAAAGTGAAGACAAGATCAGACATGACTATATGTTCAAAGTGTGTTTGATCTTGCCTTCATCACATGGGGGGGTCACCCCCGAAAAGTGGAAATTTGGAACATGCACACAATTTGGGTCTGAAAATGGTCATTAGATGGTAAAACACATGCCTAGAAGCTTCAAAAGTGCCATTTTCCATCATGGGGATGAATGGACGTTTTTTGGGGGTGCAACCCCTTCACCACAACCACTTTCGTAGTTCGTAAAGTGTTTGCACCCCCAAAAAAACATTGGCATTCATCCACCATGATGGGAGCTAGCACATGTGGACACAATGTGTGCATGTTCCAAATTTCACACAGTTTTTAAGTTGCAAATGTGTTCAGAAGCTGGCACAAATGTGTGTTAATTACTTGGTGCGTTTTCATATTTTTCCTAAAACATCAATGATGTTCTTCAATTTTTGTTGAACATCATTGATGTTTTGCTTTATGTAATCTAGATCTCGATTGCAGACCATTATCTCTCCGATGAGTACGTGGGCACTCTCTGTGGTAAAGTGCGATTTTTCTTCCACAACATCCACGTCACCTAAAAACCACAAACAAACAAAAATGGGGTGTTGGAAATGAGGCAGCCATACATGGATTAGCTTACCAGTAGCTGTGTTCTCCAACACTCACCTGTTGTGGTGACAATTTCTCCAAGTTCGATGATCTCTCCTTCCTCCTCCTCCTCCTCTGCTTCTGCTCTTTCCCCTTTTTTGGGAGGTGTTGGTTTGGGGGTTTCCTCAGACGGCCCAAGTTTTCTCTCCCCTATGAGAATGTACAAAAGGAAGATTTAGCAACACAATCTATTGAGGGCAGAAATAGGAAATGACAAACATTGCTTGAAAGTGACGGACACTATTTTAGTTTGGCCAGTTACAAATGTCAACTACATGAATGTAGTCACTTTGTAAAGGTGCTAAACTGACTAGCTTTTTGGTAGAAGTTTGTGTGATGGAGACCCCCCTCTAGTATCCACTGGAGCACATGTGTGGAAAAGCCTACTAAAAAGGGGGTTTGGGTGTCCCAGCACTAGTGCTCTCGAGTCCAGATGGGTAAACAGCTACTGGGTGACCTCTCCTTTACATTGAATAAATTGGCTTTACATTCTGGATGACATTTCTAGGGAGAACAAACTTCCTTTCCCCCAAAAAAACACCAAACATCGTATTATAAGTGGCCGAACGTTCGAGGTTGCGTACGATCGAATGGACACACACACGACCATGACAGTGGCAGAAAGATCGAGGCTGAGGACGATCGAATGCACAGACGAACATGAAAGTGGCCATTTTGGAATGTACAACTTTGTAAAAATCAAACCACATGGAGCAGTATGCAAGCAAGAAATCAAACACAAAACACAACTACTTACTTTTTTGAAGAATTCGCTTGATCTTTCTGTACTGATCGGCCTCCCTCAGTTTCAGGTCTGACCAGCGTTTCCTCAGTTGCTCCTTGGATCGTTGTACCCCAAAATGATTGTACAGCCTCCTCACAACTTTAGACATGATCTTGGCCTTGCGGACATTGGGGTTGAGGTAAGGCCCATACTTCCCATCATAGTCGCTCCTCTTCAATATGTCCACCATCTCCAACATTTCTCCAAATGACATATTGGAGGCCTTGAATTTCAGGCTCCGGGATCGGGACGTTTGTGCCTCCGGACTTTCCTCGTCCACCTCCTCGTTGGGGGGATATTTGGGGCGCACCTGCTGTGTCCCCGCCATGTGCTCTCCCCACTGCGCCGTAAAGAGAAGGGGTGGGGAATAGACGAGAAAGATCGTCAGGGGCGGGCGGAGTTTGACGCATGCGCACTGTATATAAAACGTCACACGCCTGTGTCGTAGCCACGATCTGGGAGACGAGGGGAGAGAAAGCTCACGCACGAGACGATCGCTACGAACGAAGGTACAATTTGACGTTGGTACATAACTAGCCTAGACTGATTAGAACTTGAGGCTTCTTTATGGAGAAGATTAGGAGAGTTTAGGCTGACATTATTTATATTGTTTTGTGTGGCGTTGTGTCTTGCAGAGGTGATGGATGCCTTCTACGACGTGAGCTTTCTACCCCACTTCATTGATAAATACCGGCAATTCCCCCTCTTATGGCAGGCGAAACACAGGGATTATAGCAACAGACCAAAGAGGTACGCAGCCCTGCTGAAACTTGTGGCATTTGTAAAGCCTACCCTGCCCATGGCAACCGTGGCAAACTTAAAAGTTAAGATCACCAACATGAAGACTACCTATTTCCGGGAGCGCAATAAGGTCCTGAAGTCACAAGCATCTGGAGCTGCAGCAGCTGATGTCCATGTCCCCACGCTCTGGTACTATGAGAGGCTCCACTTTCTCAAAGACCAGGCTACTGTCAGGAAGTCACTCTCGACTCTTCCTTGCACGCGTCCTTCCACGCACGCCACCCCGCGTGAGGCTTCCGAGGACCAACCTGGGCCTTCCAGTATGGAAGATGTGCAGGTGCCCAGCTTGTTCCAGGTATAGTAGTTTTGTAACCAGTTTGGGGAATAATGAATGATGTTCAGTTAATTCAGGATCCCCAATTGCTTATTTCCTAACGTGATTGACATATCAACAGACAGTGGTGTGGGAGACATTTTTGGGAAGAATCTAAACTGCAGGGCTGAGAATTGTATGGTTTTGTATTTGAAAACATTTTGCAACAGTCACTAGATGAGAATTGTGTGTGTTTGATGAACAAATAACTGAAACTATGTCCCTTTTTCATACACAGGAAGACCTCAGCCAGGAGGTGGCTGTGGAAGGTGGCAGTCAGGAGGAGGCAGGGGGTAGTGGCAGCCAAGAGGGGGGTAGGCGTAGGAGCCTGACTGTCTCCCAAGTCTCTCCCCTCCGCCTTCCCTACAGAAGGGCGAAAAACATGGGAGAGGTGGGAGAGTCAGCGCTCCAGCTGATCAGAGATGCCTCAGCCTCCCTCTATGCCACACCCACCTACGAGGAGGCCTTTGCCTCCTTGGTTACCAGTAAATTTACGGGTATGGAGGCGGGGCAACGCAGCATGTGTGAGGAGGTCATCCTCAAAATACTAAATGAGGGGATGGCTGGGGAGATGACTCCCCTCACACATGTTTGCGAGAGTGACCTTGCTCCGCCTCCTCCTCCTCCTTCTGCCACCCCACCAGCACCAGCACCACGGCGTGGAAGGAAGCGTACAAGGAAGACAAGAGAGTGACGACCTGGACTCAGTCTGGTCTGAGAGAAGATGGAGCCTCTCGTAGGACCAGAGCCTGGGGACCTAGATGGCATCTGCTGCAGTTCCGGATGTTTTGGACTTCAGGACCAGATTGCGCTCCCTTATTATTTAGATAGGTACTCTTCATGCCCCCAATTGTTTAAGTCTGTAAAATGATGGTTGCCATGGGTGTCCAAGGCTTTGCAAATTCCCCAAGTTTCACCATGGCTGCGTTCCTCTTTGGTTTGTTGCTGAGACCTAAATAAAGGTTTTTTTGATTTGAAATAATCATTGACTATTGTGTTTTACTTTTCTACAATGACAGTTTTTCTTTGAGTAGGCAAGTACATTTCACTAATCCTAAAGTAGAATTAACAAGGGGCACCAACAACCAACAAACTCCTAGTAAATTTAAGCAAGAAATACAAATGTTAATAATGTGGTTTTGCTAAGTTGAGACATACAAACCCCCTCCAAAAAACAAAAAAATTCTCCTTCAAATATGTATTCCCCAAAAAAAAAAAAAAAAAAAAAAAATCATGGTAAAAAAATAACAAAGATTGTATTACGATCTGAGTAAAAATAAACATGTAGTGTATAAATGCTGCAAAGTAATAAAGAAGTAAGTTTGTGAGAAGTGCGGGTGAATAGGAGCAGCTAAAAGATGTCATTCTTGTTGCATTGTAAAGAAAAAGAGAATGCGCTGCATTAAAGACATTTTAACATTGCAGCGTGACGAATGTGCTGTGTCGATTAGGAAAGGTAGTTTTACCTGACCGAGCGCTTCCGTCACAGAATTTCTTCTGAGCATGCGTAGCACTTTGTCCGTCGGACAAGCGTACACACGCTCGGATTTGGTGTGATCGGACCGTGTTGACGGCAAATCTTTCCAGCAGGAGATAAGACTTTGTCCGTCGGACAAACCGACGAACACTGTCCGATGGTGCATACACACGGTCTGATTTTTCAACAACCTTGTCCGATCGGACAAAATAGATGAAAAAGTCCGACCGTGTGTATGGGGCTTTAGTGTTAGTGCTACATATATATTTTTAAACAACCCAATTGATTAGCTGAAACACAGGTCTTTTTTCTTCTGCCCTGTAATGAGGCAAGGTACAGTCTACACTGTCCATGTTGTTTCATGGTAATATTGAAGTTTATCATTAGGTGGGTCCTCACAGGGTGCTCAGAGGCCAAAGTCTTTGCGAGGCACAGACACAAAACTGGTCAACCCAAGTACTTTTTTGTGATTTAAAAACATTTGATTTTTAAACCCAGATTGGGTGGGTGCAGCTGGGGTGGGGACTGTTTTTTTAACTGGGGATGTGCACACAATGCACAGTGAACACTACCATAATTACAAATTGGTTACATAGCAAAATGAAAGATTTTGTAATTATCAAAGATTCAGAACTGAAAACTCATCTTAGATTAGATTATTTTGAAAATGCTACAACATTCTGATTCACAGCAAGATCAGCAAAGTTAGAGCATACATTCTACACAACGCTCTCTAGTGAATGGGAAGGTTTAGGCTTTAGGGTGGCGTGTACCTGACTTCAGTTAATGTGAATAGTAACAAATAGATTGTAATTTATGAAGTGTTTAAAGTTTTTTATTTCAATTGGTACTATGAATAAATTCCATGTTTCCAATGATCAGGCTTATCCAGTATTTTTTTGTCATTTTTTCCATCTGGAGAACTATTCACATGGGAGGGACCTTGAATTTCAATGGAACCTATGCCAGACTTTTGGTAATCTTTTTTATTTTAAAGCTAGATTCTATTTTCCATATGTTTTGTATGAAACATAGCTATATTGTAGCTCTACCCACTAAAGAGCCACTGGATCAATAGGTCCTTCTGTAGTTCCCAGTGGTGACCCACCCTAACTGAATTCAACTTATCTCCTATCCGAATATCTTCCACCCCCCGGAACAGTTACTGATTTCGGGAAGCTCCAGCATCGATAGATATTCAATATCCCCGGTGGCAGGAGCGCATATGGCGGCTACTGCCTCAGCCCTCTCGTGATAGGCCTTTATCATATTAATGTGGAATGTCCTCTTAATTTTTGTGTCTGCACAGCTGGCGACCACGTAGGTGGTATCACACAGTTGTTTTACCACCCGATAGGGGCCCTGCCAGGAGGCCTGTAATTTATTTTGCTTCATGGGTTTTAGTACCAGGACTTTCTGTCCAATACAAAAGGTGTGATTCCGCGCAGACCAATCATACCAAAGCTTCTGTGACTCTGGGTCGATTGCATATTCTCATGGACTAAGTTGGTAAGTTCCCGCAGTTGCTCCCTGAGTTCCAAGACATAACTAAGGATGGGGAGGCTTTCTGGATCCTCTACCCCCTCCCATTGGGCCCTCACTAAGTCTAAGGGTCCCCTAAACCTTTGCCCATATAACAGCTCAAATGGGGAAAACCCTGTGGACTCTTGGGGTACCTTTCAGCTGCTGCGTCAGCTCAGCTGTGAACTGGGTACCCTGATCGGACAATATCTACTGGGGAAACCCTACCCTAGTAAATACCCGCAGTAAGGCATCGGCTTCCGTATCAGCATGGATATTGGATAAGGGAATGGCCTCCGGGTAGCAAGTGGTGTAATCCACCACCGTAAGAATATACTTCTTCCCAGTAGCACTGGGGCAGGCCAGTGGGCCTATAATATCTACCGCTATCCGGCTAAAGGGTTCTCTCATGATCGGCAGGGGTTGCAGAGAGGCTTTTGGGTGATCCCATGTCTTCCCTACTTTCTGACAAGTCTCACAGGTCTGGCAGTATTCTTTCACCTCAGCATGTAACCTGGGCCAGAAGACAGCACGAGATAACTGACTCTGGGTCTTAGCTAACCCTAAATGTCTGGCCAAAGGGATGTTGTGAGCCAGTCGCAATAGCTCCCGTCTGTCCTTCTGGGGTACGACTAGCTGTTTGTGGGGACCCTGTCACTTCCCGGTGCCCATACCCACAGTGTAATGATAAAGAACCCCCCCCCCTCTATTCTGTCTTCCCCCAACCTCCCTGGATCCTTGCCCGCCCTGTCCCGATAACCAGCTAAAGTAGGGTCACTCTAATGCCTAACGTCGGAGGGAGAAACCCAGGACATGTGGTTGTCAAGTTGGGGTAACGTAGGAAGATTTGGTCTTACCTGGGTCCCCATAGGAGTGTAATTGCCTTGAAGTTGGCTCTTTTGTCGGGTGGTCATGGACAGGGCGGCCTCTGGGGCATATGAGGAAGTTAATGGAAGGAATGGAAAGAATGTCCCAAATCAATCCCCAAAAGTACTCCGCGGGTAAATTACATAGTAATCCCACTCGCACTTGTCGCTCCCTTAAGCCCCAATCTAAGAGGACTTGGGCAGTAGATAAACATAGCACCTTGCCCCCTGCTACCCTGGCTGCAACAGTCTGCCTGGTCTGAGCCGACTGGGGAATCATGTGAGGCTGGATGAGGGTAATCGTAGCCTCGAAATTGTGGAGTCCCTGGGCCGGCTGCCCATTAACCCATACTGCCTGACGATGGTGCTGCCGATTATCTCTGGTAGCAGCTTGGATGGGGTCAGCCTCAAAAAGTTTGCTGCACTTTACCTGAACATCTCAATGGTTGGGCTCGTTCTGGAAGCAATGAGTCACTGGTGTGGCAGGATGAGAAGTCTCTCGGTACCTCATGGATCGGGTAGGGCAATATCGCTGCAGATGACCGGTTTGGTTCCAGGTATAGCACTTAGGTCTGGTAGGAGGGTTGGGTCAGGCTGGGGGCCTAGAGGCAGACCACTGAGGTACTGGAGTTGGGTTAGAGGCCGGTAAACTGGGCCTCGCTTTCGCCTGACCTCCAAGAGTCCAGATATTCATCGGCCAAAGTAGCCGCTTGCTGTACAATCCCGTACTACCAGAGGGGTGTGGTTAAAGAACTGTTCTAAGAGTACTATCTGGGTGATGTCCTCTATGGTATGAGCGTGACTTCCCTGGAATCAGCCCTTAAAGTTCTGCTGCAGACGATGTGCCCACTCCACGTACGTTTTGTTGGTTTGTTTCCGGCATTCTCTAAACTTATTCCGGCTGGCTTCGAGTGTAATGGCAAATTGGGCTAGCAGAGCTTCTTTTACCCGGTCATAATCCTTAGCGTCCTCGTCCTCCAGGGCTCAATACGCATCCGCCGCCCTGCCAGTTAAATTACTCGCCAGTAAGGCGACCCAATCTTGGGACAGTACTTCATGTATCTGGCATAGTCTCTCAAAGTCCTGCAGGGACGCTTCAATTTCCTCCTCTACTTCCTTAAATAGTTTAAAACACCCGAAAGGGCAACTTACGGAAAGGCAATGTATCTCTAGGTGTTGTCTCCGATAGCCGTATTTCTGCCAATCTCCACTCATGTTACTGCTCTAGTTCTCTCTGTTGTGGCTCATTGTGCAACTGGATGTCTCTAATCTCATTCTGTATGGCGGTCTCTGGTGGGTTGGCACTATATAATGCCAACTGCTCTCGAACTCGTTGCTGAAACAAGTCTTCAACTGACCGGGGTCCAGCATCACCATCCCTTTGATCCATCTTGGCTAGCTCACTGATCAGTGTGGCCTTGTTCTTTGTCCCAGCGGTCCCTCCTCGGCTCTCAGGTAGGTCTTTCAGCGTGGCTCTCCTGCAGGCTGCATAGCTGGTCATTCCCTGTGGTGGTTTGGAGTGTCCCAGTAACTGGAGAGCAAATCCTACTGCTGCAACCAATGTAAAGAGCACCTGTTCCACTCTCCCGACACTCCTCTGCTACTGTTGGATCAGATTGCAGATCGCAACGTCTGATATTTTGGTCGTCCAATGTTCCGGGATTCAAACTACAGCTATGTGCTTTTCTAGTTGTGATAGCTCAGCACAAACACAAGGCAAGCTTTATGTAAGTTCAAACAGGAATCTCACGTTTATTGGATGCACACAACACATTTTTATACACAGCAGTTTGAACACCCCGCAAAAACAACCACTCCTATTGGTCAATTGTAAAGTACACTCCAGTCCTCACTTAGGTCCTCTTGGCCATGCAAATGAGGACTTGAAACAGGGTCAGCAGGGATTGGTCCGATAGCTTGAATAGGAGGGCTGATGTGTAATGACACAGAGAAGTCCCAGGAGATAATTAAACTACATAAACAAACGGTCAAACACAGAGCAATGCCTTCCTTCCAGACCAAGGAGCCGTCTGGAGGGGGTTAGCCTTAAGACAGGGCGGAGGACCCACCACTGTGTAATAAAAATCAAGGAATAATACTTCAGTATTCCAAGGACCATGACACCCCACTCTGGATGAAGGAGCACAAGGGGTACCTTTGGACAGCAGCATTGTTAATCTGGAGGGAAGGAAATGCTTAATGTGCTAGCAGATTTAAATTAATAATTTCTAAGCAGTTACAGCAAACAGTTTTGTTCCTTTTGGGATAAAGGTTTTACATACATAAATATAAGCTGATTATTGCAAGCACCCCTGTCAGTGGTAAATGGTTTGTCTCATCCCTGTAGCTGCTACATCTGCAGAACAGCTTGTTCTGTTGAAAAACAACAGACTTAGGGTAGATTTAGACATGCATCTAAATCTTCCTTGCCTCTGAAGGCTGATCTGCGCACGGACCGCGCTCTAGAGGCTACTGACAGGCGGTGAGGAAGTGATGCAACGCCTCCTCAGCTACTATTTTAGCCCCATTTTTACTGACAAATGCGACAAAACCGCGTGCATTGCACGCAGTTGTGGGATGTTTGCAGCGCTTCCCTATTTACTTTAATGCATAGTGTTTGGCGGGTTTACCACCTACCTAGTGCTACATGTCGGGTCAACTTTGCCACGGATGTGAAGTGAAGCATTGCAGCCGTGGTATGTAAACATCCCCCTCAGCTACCTATTGTAGCATAAGGGGAGAGGGGGAGGGTGGTTAACTGACAATTGTGCGGTCATGCGACGTTGTACACAAACAAAATGTATTTCCTTTTTTTCCCACAAATTGAGCTTTCTTTTGGTGGTATTTGATCACCTCTGCGTTTATTTTTATTTTTTTCCACTATAAACAAAAAAGTCAGACAAAATGTTTTACTTTTTGCTATAATAAATATCCAAAAAAAAATAAAAAAATAAAAATTCTTCATCAGTTTAGGCCAATATGTATTCTTCTACATATTTTCGGTTAAAAAAATAATAATCGCAATAAGCGTATATTGATTGGTTTGTGCAAAAGTTATAGCGTCTACAAAATAGGGGATATATTTATGGCATTTGTATTATGATTTATTTTTATTTTTTTACTACTAATGGCGGTGATCAGCGATTTTTAGCGTGACTGTGACTTTGCGGAGAACAGATCGGACACTTTTGACACTTTTTTGGGACCACTGACGCTTATACAGCGATCAGTGCTAAAAATAGCCACTGATTACTATATAAATGACACTGGCAGGGAAGGGGTTAACACTAGGGGCGCTCAAGGAGTTAAGTGTTCCCTAGGGAGGTGTTTCTGACTTTGGGGGATTGGACTGACTGGGAGAAGAGAGAGATCGCTGTTCCTGATCACTAGGAACAGACGATCTCACTCTACTCCCCTGTCAGAACGGGGATTTGTTTGTTTACATTGACAGATCCCCGCTCTGGCTCTCTGTGGAGCGATCGCTGGTGGCTGGCGAACATTGCAGCCGCCGGCCACGCGCATGCCCCCTATAGCTCTTAAAGACAAAAAACACTTTAAAGTGGTCGTAAACTCTTCATACTGTATACCGAGGTATGTAAACATCCCCCTCGGCTACCTATTGTAGCATAAGGGGAGAGGGGGAGGGTGGTTAACTGACAATTGTGCGGTCATGCGACGTTGTACACAAACAAAATGTACTTCCTTTTTTTTCCCACAAATTGAGCTTTCTTTTGGTGGTATTTGATCACCTCTGCGTTTATTTTTATTTTTTTCCGCTATAAACAAAAAGTCAGACAAAATGTCTTACTTTTTGTTATAATAAATATCCAAAAAAAAATAAAAATAAAACAATTTCTTTAGGCCAATATGTATTCTTCTACATATTTTCGGTTTAAAAAAAATCGCAATAAGCGTATATTGATTGGTTTGGGCAAAAGTTATAGCGTCTACAAAATAGGGGATATATTTATGGCATTTGTATTATGATTTATTTTTATTTTTTTACTACTAATGGCGGTGATCAGCGAATTTTAACGTGACTGTGACTTTGCGGAGAACAGATCGGACACTTTTGACACTTTTTTGGGACCACTGACGCTTATACATCGATCGGTGCTAAAAATAGCCACTGATTACTATATAAATGACACTGGTAGGGAAGGGGTTAACACTAGGGGCGCTCAAGGAGTTAAGTGTTCCCTAGGGAGGTGTTTCTAACTTTGGGGGATTGAACTGACTGGGAGAAGAGAGAGATCGCTGTTCCTGATCACTAGGAACAGACGATCTCACTCTACTCCCCTGTCAGAATGGGGATCTGTTTGTTTACATTGACAGATCCCCGCACTGGCTCTCTGTGGAGCGATCGCTGGTGGCTGGCGAACATCGCAGCCGCCGGCCACGTGCATGCCCCCTATAGCTCTTAAAGACAAAAAACACTTTAAAGTGGTTGTAAACTCTTCATACTGTATACCAAATGAAGTCTCTGGCCTCAGATGACGATTTGACTACAAACGTACCGAAAAATAAAAATTTCCAACAAAATTCTACTGGAGTATGTCCAGTTTTACTGTGTACGGGCAGTAAATCATTCCCAATGCATAGTGACATCTATTTACTTCAAATAGTTACAAGAAAAGACAAAACTGTGAAAGAAACAAGTACAGAAAAAAGCAGAGGGCTTTGAAAATCCTCTAAGGGAAGGTGCGGCATTTGCTAATTCTGTTCTTGGGAAAGTCCTCGGCCTTACTGTGTAAACAGGAAAGGATGTAACTGTATAAGAATGTAGCTAGTGGCACACTCTCACTTGTACTGGGTACAGGCTGCACAGCACATGCCAACATCTCTAACCACTTCACATCTACTTGGAGCCAGTGAAGGGTGCCAGACTGACAAGACGTGTATTCATGTTAAATGCTGGAATAAATAAATAATTCTTTAAATTTAGGTACTGGCGCTGTATGTATAAACTCAATGCTTAAACAGTGTATAACCCATTCACTACTGGAGAGGTAAAGAGTATTGGCATTCCTAGCAGCTGGACTCACCTTTACTTCACTGGCAGAACACTGAGCAGTTTTAGTATCCGTTCTGGAGTGGGTCTGTCTGGCTGATGTCCAATTGCCACTACTGTCCATACCCTGCAGCAAGTCAAATTATCTTTCTACGCCTTAGGCAGCCTTTACAATGTGTGAGCAGCTTGGATGCAGGAATTAAATTTAACTTGGAAATTTCCACACTAACTGCAGAAAAGATTGGACTGAGCTCTCTGTCCTGTCTTAGAGCAATTGCATTACAGCTGTGGTCGTATTAACCTTTTGCTTTTTGGTGGGTGTAAGGCATGTTATTTTCTATAAAAGATCACACTTCAGTACCAAGTTTATTGAGGCAATTCACAAAGCTATAACTGGAAGGGCAGGGATGGTATGAGATGTCAAGTTACCCATGCATAAACTTATATTTGTGACAGATTACAATGTGTAACGCCTACTCAGCTGGTAAACAGTCCATGTTTTTGATTGATTATAGCTTCAGCAGCAGATCTTGTGCAGTTGTGCAACAGATAAATGGAATTGAATATGCAATACGTCATAATGTATCCTGTCCAACTATTTGCCACACCACCTTTGACCTTTTATGATTGGAGCACCCTAAGACCAGGTTCACATTGGTCCGATTTGGCATGCAATTTGACATGCCAGCAATGCCCCAGTCCTAATCAGTTTTTTCCAAAATGAGTTCCTGTACTACTTTTGGCGATTTTGGGGGTGATTTGAATAGACATCTGTGCATGTCTGTCAAATCGCTCCCGAAGTCGGACTGCATTGCCGGTTTGAAATAGTGTGAGTTCAGCTGAACTCACACTATTTCAAACCCGCATCAGTGTGAAACTGGGCTAAATCAAGTAGTTCTTGTAGTGGATTCTGCCCTGTTAAGAGTCGTATGTTTTATTAATCAACATATTCAACATATTCTATTTAAAAATAAAACACAACCGAACAGTTATATTGCCTTATAATACACAGTGTACATTGTAATTGGTTCTGCCAACCTGGTGTTTATCTTCTGCAGCTGGCTGTGTTGCTGCCCAAGCCCCTGTTCATACCACAAGGCATTATAACATACTAAGCATGGTGCAATACATCACAGGGCCATTCTTTTGTAATGGCACCCCAATGTGTCTACAAAACATACCTGTGTTACAGCACACCATATTGTCTAAAAGGAGAGCCAGGACTTTGTTTTCGGCAGCGGTTTGTGCATCACAAGACAGACTGCACAAAATTACAAATCCTTTAGTGGATTTATATCAGCTATTTATTTAGCAGTTTGCCAGGAGTTCACCTTGAACTTCATATATTTGGGCTGAAAGTTTGTAGTTTTTGTGCCTTGAACTGAATGCAGATGGATGGCTGTGACCACTTTTGAACTATGGAATGCACAGTTCTGAACGTTAATCTAATAGCACTTGAGATCATCCATGAAACTCCAACTATGCCAGTGCACCTGGAGCAGCGTAATGTGCTAGACCAGACGTTCCCAACTTTCTACTTACTGAACACAGGCCAAGACTTTGTTTTGTTTATACTAAGGCGATGGTGAGATAATCACTGGCTCATTGAATCTGTCATATCAACTTTGGTAGAAACAGCCCCCCTTTACATTCACCACTGAGAATCACAGAGCTAAAGTTCAGGTTACTAGGAAGTCATCCAATTTGACAGTGATCTTCCACTACAACCTCAACGGTTCACAGAAGTCCACTTCATAAAAGGCTTTATCACCAGCCAATGTAGTATACAAGAAATAAAGGAAAAGTCAGTAAACCTTCATTTGGGAGAACATGTGGACAAAAAATAACTGGTCTCTGATGGTTCTCAGACAGGGTTCTACCCCTTTTACTGGAAGAGACTACATCTCCCATGATTCCCCAGGCCCCCGGCTGCTGACTTCCGCCCGGGAGGCTGCTGGGGGAGATTATAAAAAGGAAGAGCGGAGACCGCCTCTTCCTCTTGGGACACTTCCTCTTCAGAGGCCTGACAGGACTGGCCTGCCTCTGCTGACAGAGCGTGTGACGCGGAGACTGCAGCCAGCAGAGACACCTGTGCGGACCGGAGCTGAAGGCCTGAAGCCTGGGCCTTGCAGCCGATGGAGTGAGACTCTCACCCCTCAGAGTCCACAGCAGCGGAGCGGAGACTTCCCCTTACTGTCGGTCGGACGGAGCTGATGACCGGAGTTCAGGGCTGTGACTGAGGAGACCGGACGCCGCCATTGAAGAGACCAGAGCCACCATTGGAGGGACCGGAGCTGAGGACGGTACCCAAGGATTGGTGAGAGAGCCGAGAGGCTCATCCTACATTGACACACAAGTTTTATGCCTATTGAACTGCCTAGGCGCAATTTACCTCAGAGCAGCAATGTTACTTTTTGTGGATTACAAAGACACCATTTAAAGCTACATGTGCACCACCTCTACAGATTCATTGCCGGTGAAGAACACTGTACTAGTACAAGGACTGAGCTCTATTGCTAGGGATCAGGCCTGGTCCATTAGGTAGGCGCAGATAGATTTATTGCACCTCAGGGGTGCATAGCAGACGGTCGCCACACTGGGCGCTCCGTTTCCCCATTACCAGTTGTTACATATGTGTGCACATGTTAAAGTGCATATTGCAGGGACCTGCTAATGTGTTGTAAGTCATATGTTCAAACGCATGTTGCTATTTCTCTTCCTTACTGACAAAAGTAAAGCCAGTTATTCTTATTTCAGCAGTCTGCTTGTGAGTTCATACCAATTACACTTAGAGTATAAGCTAAGTTTTATGTGCATAGGGACGTACCCCTTTACTAACTGTGCCAGAGCGGGTAGAGCCAAATTGCCGGGGGTTGGTGGAGCTGTACTCAGGGACCCAAAACAAACCAGCGGCTCTCTTAACTGGGGGTAGCGCTACACGTGGGGGCTCGTAATCCGGGATCCTGAGTCAGCGGGAAAAGCCGCCAGAAGGTACCGGCATGGACCCAATAGAAGTGGGACGGTGGTCCGCAACATGGGCCGCTGACCCAGCCGCAGCAGCAGTTATTGAACTGCCAGGGATGTGGCAGAGAGAGGCAGTCAAGCAGCTCATAATGTCATTATCCCCATGCCAGAAGTCATGGATAATGGACATGAGAAATGATGCTGGGTACACATACGCCTTAATAGAATGGAAGGAAGAGACTCCAGAGCAGTTCAGGAGCCAAAGCATACAGGCACCGAATGGTCAGGCCTACCAATTGCTGCATGCGCTGCCGCGCAAGGGAGAAGGTTCTCCTATGAAAGCCATTCTATCCCCAAAGAAGGAGGAGCAGAAGGGCGCGGAAAGTCCCGCACCCGCACACACTACTCTTAGTGCAGAACTGTGTGCTGTCCTAGGGGAGATTGTGACCCAGTGCAGAAGAGACCCCGGGGACTACCCAATGTCGGGATACAGGAAACTCCGGATGTTTTCAGGGAGGACACCTGTACCCTCGGGAGAAGAGGGATTTGAAGAGTGGTTAGATGGTGCCACGCAGGCCCTAGAAGAATGGGAGGTCTCAGAAGGCAGAAAGAAACAAAGGATTGTTGAAAGCCTAAAAGGACCTGCCTTAGAGGCCATACGCAATCTGAAGACGAGTAAAAAGGATTGCACTGCCCAGGACTACATAGACATCCTGGAGGGTGTGTTTGGTGGGACAGAAAAAGTCACAGAACTTACCTATCAACTGGAACACTGTTACCAGAAGACAGGGGAGAAGCTGTCAGAGTACATGGGACGCATAGACAAGATCCTGCATAGGATTATCCTGAAGAAGGGGATAGATCCAGGGAAGGTAGATGAAGCCCGTGCCCAGCAGGTGATGAGGGGAGCCCAACCCTTGGACCCTGTCGCACTAGTTCTACGTACCCGGCAGGATGGGAAGAGCCTGGACTACCCTGACCTCATCCGAATGGTCAGAGAAGAAGAGGCCATGTTGGAAGAGAAAAGGGAGAAGCAGGTGATGGGGTCTACAAAGCCTCTAGTGGCCACGGTCAGGTCGGCTTTAACCCCTGAAAGAGACACAGAGGTAGATGCCCTGAAGTTGCAGATGTCCCAGATGATGGAGATATTGACGTCTCTAGTGGCGAAAGAGACGCCCAGTCCCAAGAAAGAAACAGGCAGGAAGGAATTGTTTCCAGCTGTTTCGGCACCAGCATCCCCACCTGACTACGGTGAGATGATTTGCTTTAATTGTGGAGGAATTGGTCATATTGCAGCTGTATGTTCCAGTCCCAAGAAGAAGAAGGCAGAAAGCCGCCAGCCGGCGGGAAACGCCAAAGGGCCCCGGTGAAGGAGTCAACCGGGTGCCCATCACCTTCAGTGAGCTCCAAGAAGCACAACAGGAAGAGAAAGCGAGGAGACCAAACCCCTCAGAAGGGGTCCAGGGATCCTCAACCAAGGTGCACTCCAGAGAAAGGGGGCAAGACCCCTCCGGAGAGACACAGCACCCCAAAGCGAGAACTCTTCAAAGTGAGAGATAACAATGTCCCTCAACGGGTTCACACTCCCACTAAGAGGGAGAAAATTAATGCATACCAGGCTCAAGAAAGGAGCAAGTGCAAATCAAGTGCTGGTAAAGCAAAGAGTCCAAAGAAGAGGACAGCATCAACTCGGCCCTACCCAGAGGAGCTAGTTGGTCCATCCCCTACTGTACCCATCCAGGTGGAAGGAGTGTACACGAAGGCCCTCCTAGACACTGGAGCACAAGTGACCCTGTTGTACAGGGACTTCTATGACAGATACCTGAGTCATCTGCCAATACAGAAGATAGAAGAGTTGGAGATAAGGGGATTGGGAACCCAGAGTTTCCCCTATGATGGATACTTACCCATCAGATTGACGTTTGACCCATCCGTAGCTGGGAAGTCTGAAGTGTTCGACACCTTAGCAGTGGTGTGTCCCCGCCCACCAGGAACCAGCAAGACTTCCCTGATCATAGGGACGAACACGGACCTAGTCAGAAGGCTTCTGACCCCCCTGGTGAAGAAAGAGAATCTTTCAACTCCCAAGATCCATCCCATGCTGAAGGCAGCCTACCAGCGGTTGGTCCTAGAGCAGAAGACCCCAAGTGAGGGGATAGGAAGGGTATGGAGGCTTGGAAAAGAAGGAGCAGTGTTACAGCCTGGAGAGGTGACCTGCATGAGAGCCACGGTGAAACTTACTTGGGAGCAGCCTGGCCCCTTTGTAATGTTGGAACCCGACCCAATGGAGGGTCACTCAGGTCTGGAAGTGATACCAGAAGTAATTTCACTGAAGGACCTGAAGAAGGCTAGAGGAAGAGTCCCTGTCAGTGTGAGGAACCCCACGGAGAGGCCTGTGGAGATCCCTGCCAGGATGCTTCTGGGACAGGTGAGTCCTGCTGTCCCAGTTGGCTGGTCAGAAGTGAAGGGGACGGGTAAAGGAGAAGATGTTTGGAAGAAACTCTCCATGGAAAACCCAAACCTACCTGGAGCTTGGAAAGAGAGAGCCAAGGCCCAGCTGACCAGATGGGAGAAGATTTTCTCCAAAGATGAGTTTGATGTGGGGTGTGCGAGGAGTGCCACCCATCGAATCCGCATGCAAGAGGACAAGCCATTCAGAGAGAGAGTGAGGCGAGTCCCGCTAGCAGATCTGGAGGATCTGAGGGAGCAGCTTGCGGAACTGAAGAAGACGGGAGTGATTAGGGAGTCCAGAAGCCCCTACGCCTCCCCAATTGTGGTAGTCAGAAAGAAGAATGGGTCATTGAGGCTCTGCATTGACTACAGAACTCTCAACAGGAGGACCATTCCTGACCAGTACACCACGCCAAGGATAGAAGATGCCTTGCAGAGTTTATCTGGAGCTAAGTGGTTCAGTGTGATGGACCTCAAGAGTGGGTATTACCAAATCCCCATGCATCCAGAAGATAGAGAAAAGACTGCCTTCATAACCCCAGTGGGATTCTTTGAGTTCAACAGGATGCCCCAGGGCCTATCTGGAGCTCCTGCTACGTTTCAACGCCTAATGGAAAGGACTGTTGGAGACATGAACCTCATAGAAGTCCTTGTGTATCTGGACGATGTCATTGTCTTTGGAAAGACTTTGGAAGAACATGAAGCCAGGCTGGAGAAAGTACTGAAGAGGCTCAGTGAAGAGGGACTTAAACTTTCTCCAGAGAAGTGTCGGTTCTATCAGTCTTCTGTGAACTATCTGGGACACATAGTGTCTGAAAAAGGAGTGTCTACAGACCCTGAGAAGCTGGAGGCAGTTACTTCGTGGCCAAGGCCCACAACAGTTACAGAACTTCGGTCTTTCTTGGGGTTCTGCTCCTACTACCGCAGGTTTGTGGATGGATTTGCCCGCATTGCCAAACCCCTCAACGAGCTGCTGAAGACAGAAGGAGAGGAAGATGGAATGGGGCCTAGGAGGTCCAGTGAGTCGGTCCAAGACCAGTGGAATTCAAGGTGTGAAGAGGCTTTCAGAACCTTGAAGAGAAGTCTCACCACAGCCCCAGTTTTGGCCTACGCTGATCCCACTAGACCCTATGAGCTACATGTTGATGCCAGCCATGAGGGCCTAGGTGGAGTACTCTACCAGGAGTATGAAGACCAGCTACGACCAGTGGCCTATGTGAGCCGGAGCCTGACCCCCTCCGAGAAGAACTATCCCACCCACAAGTTGGAGTTCTTAGCCCTCAAATGGGCAGTTGTTGACAAACTGAGAGACTATTTGTATGGGGCCGAGTTTACTGTAAAGACAGATAACAACCCCTTGACCTATCTATTCACCACCGCCAAGCTGGATGCAACTGGACACAGATGGTTGGCGGCGTTGTCTGGATTCAATTTCAGCCTCAAGTACAGACCAGGGGCTGGAAATAGGGATGCAGATGCCCTGTCCCGAAGATCCCATGTCATGGTCGATGACTGGGAAGACTGGACCCAAGTGGCACCAGATGGAGTGCGAGCCCTTTGTCAGGGGGCTGAACTCCAAGCCAGAGGAGGATCCAGAGCTGAAGAGATAGGAGTTACCACAGTGGGAGTCCCAAAGTGTTACTGTGGGGTAACTCAACTAGCAGAAGAGTGCCTACCGAAGCTGTCCAAGAAGGAGCTGAGGTGTGACCAATTGGAAGATCCCATGGGGAGATTGGTCCTGGAAGCCCTGGAAGACAAGAGTCCAGAGGGACTTCGCCTTCACCCTTCTAAAGAAGCTCGCCTACTGAGGAGAGAGTTGGACAAGTTACAGGTGCATCAGGGGGTAGTCTACCGAAGGGGCCCCTCTGATGGCCCAGAAGACAAGTGGCAGTTGTTTCTCCCAGAAAAGCATCGAGAGACTGTGCTGATTGCCTTACATGACCAGCATGGTCACTTGGGAGCAGAGAGAACCTTCCAACTTGTCAGAGACCGGTTTTATTGGCCCTGCATGAGGGCCGAAGTGGAGGAGTATTGCCATTCCTGTGCAAGATGCATTCAGAGAAAGACTTTACCCCATCAAGCTGCCCCAATGGGCCACCTACAGAGTCAAGGCCCAATGGATCTGGTATGCATTGATTTTCTCTGCCTTGAACCCGATTTGAGCGGATTGGGAAATGTTCTGGTGGTAACCGACCATTTCACTCGTTATGCTCAGGCTTTCCCAACCAAGGACCAGAAGGCCTCTACAGTAGCCAAGGTACTTTTGGAGAAGTACTTTGTTCACTATGGACTGCCACAGAGAATCCATTCAGACCAAGGAAGGGACTTTGAGAGTCGCCTGATCAGGAAGCTACTAGATTCTCTGGGAGTAGAGAAGACTAGAACCACACCATATCACCCTCAAGGTGATGCCCAGCCTGAAAGGTTCAACAGGACCCTATTGAACATGTTGGGAACTTTGGAAACAGAGAAGAAGCAACACTGGAGTCAACACATATCAGCTCTGGTGCATGCCTACAATTGCACCACAAGTGATGTGACAGGTTTTTCTCCTTACCGGCTTATGTTTGGGAGAGAAGCAAGATTGCCAGTGGATTTGGCCTTTGGCATTTCCTTGGACCATGCCTCTGCTGCCTCCCACAAAGGATATGTGGACAGACTGAGGCACAGTTTGAAGATAGCTTATGAGAAAGCTCAAGCGGCCTCTAACCAGAGGGGGGCCCGAAACAAGAGGAACTTTGATTTGAAAGTTAGAGTACAGGACCTACAGCCTGGGGACCGTGTACTGTTACGCAATCTAGGGATCCCTGGAAAACACAAGATTGCTGATAGATGGAGATCAGAGCCATATATCATCTGTAGAAAACTTCCAGGATTGCCTGTCTACAAGTTGAAGCCAGAAGGAAGAGTGGGGCCTTTGAAGACCTGGCATAGGAATCACTTGCTCCCACTCACTGAAGCAGTCAGAATGCCTCCAGTAAGAGATGTACCTGAATCTGTTTCCATTCTGGATACCCCCAGGCCTAATACTAGGTCTCAGACATCCCAAGTTAGGGGTGGACAGGACCCCCAACCTGAGGAAGAAAGAGGAGAACTTGAATGGCTATGGCCTTCCTCAACTCCAGGGAGTTCTGCCATAGATCTTCCACCTACTGAAGATGTGGAAGATAACACATTGAACCCAGAAGCCACAGAGTTTGTGCCATTCAGTGTTGTGCCTGAGTGCTGGGAAGATATCCCTGGTCTCTACCCAGAACAAGAAGTAGATGTTCCAGAACCAGAGGTGTTGCCAGAATGTGTTCCTGAAGAAGTTCCAAGAGAACAGAGAGCTCGCAGGAGTGTGAAGCCTCCCAAGAAGTTAACTTACCCCAAGATGGGAGAAAGTTCAGAGGACTCTGTTACTACAGCAAGGAGAAGTGCTGAAAGCCCTGACCCTTCTGCTGTTCATTTAGTGGAGGGCAACCCTAGCTCACTCTCTGGCACAGTTAAACAGGTCGCCCACACTGAAGTGACCTGTAGACAGGACAGCTCCCCATCTTATGCCAATTGGTGGGAAGCTCCTCTGTCCAAATTATGTGAAAATGTTGTTCCCGAGAAAGTTTGTAGTTTGAACACTGTCTTTGGGGACCAAAGATTCAAAGTGGGGGGAGTGTGTAGCGGGGTTCTACCCCTTTTACTGGAAGAGACTACATTTCCCATGATCCCCCAGGCTCCCAGGCTGCTGACTTCCGCCCGGGAGGCTGCTGGGGGAGATTATAAAAAGGAAGAGCGGAGACCGCCTCTTCCTCTTGGGACACTTCCTCTTCAGAGGCCTGACAGGACTGGCCTGCCTCTGCTGACAGAGCGTGTGACGCGGAGACTGCAGCCAGCAGAGACACCTGTGCGGACCGGAGCTGAAGGCCTGAAGCCTGGGCCTTGCAGCCGATGGAGTGAGACTCTCACCCCTCAGAGTCCACAGCAGCGGAGCGGAGACTTCCCCTTACTGTCGGTCGGACGGAGCTGATGACCGGAGTTCAGGGCTGTGACTGAGGAGACCGGACGCCGCCATTGAAGAGACCAGAGCCACCATTGGAGGGACCGGAGCTGAGGACGGTACCCAAGGATTGGTGAGAGAGCCGAGAGGCTCATCCTACATTGACAAACAAGTTTTATGCCTATTGAACTGCCTAGGCGCAATTTACCTCAGAGCAGCAATGTTACTTTTTGTGGATTACAAAGACACCATTTAAAGCTACATGTGCACCACCTCTACAGATTCATTGCCGGTGAAGAACACTGTACTAGTACAAGGACTGAGCTCTATTGCTAGGGATCAGGCCTGGTCCATTAGGTAGGCGCAGATAGATTTATTGCACCTCAGGGGTGCATAGCAGACGGTCGCCACACTGGGCGCTCCGTTTCCCCATTACCAGTTGTTACATATGTGTGTACATGTTAAAGTGCATATTGCAGGGACCTGCTAATGTGTTGTAAGTCATATGTTCAAACGCATGTTGCTATTTCTCTTCCTTACTGACAAAAGTAAAGCCAGTTATTCTTATTTCAGCAGTCTGCTTGTGAGTTCATACCAATTACACTTAGAGTATAAGCTAAGTTTTATGTGCATAGGGACGTACCCCTTTACTAACTGTGCCAGAGCGGGTAGAGCCAAATTGCCGGGGGTTGGTGGAGCTGTACTCAGGGACCCAAAACAAACCAGCGGCTCTCTTAACTGGGGGTAGCGCTACATAAATATAAACCATACCTTGATATAAGTAACTGATCATTAGAATATGTGTAGCCACCCTGTCCTAAACAGGAGCTACTATTCAAATGTAGTCCTGCTGGGTGGTAGACAACCTAGCTGATTCATAGTCTATTTGTTCATTTGGTTTTCCCCTAAATTCAGTGTAGCTGTGGTTTCTCTCTGCTGTCAGTAGGTGTCACTAGTACCTCTGGCAATAGAATGGAAAGCTTCAGTAAAGCTGACTTATGAATATTCATGCTTCCCCTATGTCAGGTCACCTGAGGCCAGGTGACAGATGCACACCGTTGGGGTCAGGAGTGCACTGCTAAGGTAGTGGACCCTACGGCTGACTGCCGTGGATGGAGCTCTGGGTGGTTCATGAAATCAGGTCCTCTGGTCACGAACATGGATCACACTGGGAGATAGGGCACAAGATTCCCCAGGGTGCAGAGTCTAAGAGCCAGCAGGTGTTCACCAGGGCCCCTAATGGTGGGGATGGACTTTGCTGCAACTGTCTCCAGGTCGCGGCCCCCAGGGTCTCCTAGCTCACGCTCATGATAAGCTACTGGAGGATAGAGAGAAAGCAGCAGACAGGGACAACAAGGGGTAGTCAGGTGATAAGCCAAAAGATTGGGGCAACGAGCTGACAGGGATAGTCAAAAAAAACGCCAAAGGTCAGGGTATGAAGCAGAAAAAAATGATACTCAAGAACAAGCCAAGGATGGTAAACTGAATTAGATGTAGAACACATGGCAAGAAGCACCCAGGAAGCCACTGTCAGAAACCATAAAATCAGACCGAGACAGAGGTACAGTTAAATCACACTTGTTTAATAATAAAAGTAAAAAGAAGAAACGTAGTCAAAACATAGCCAGTAACCAGTTCAGTAACCGGAACGGATAGTCAGCCAAGCCAGAAGTCAGGGATCAAAGTAGTGGAACAGCAAGCAGGATCTGGAGCCAGACGGGATGTCAGCAAAGCCAGTCTTTAAACAGGAACACAGACGATGTTACTTGTGATGTTGACCACGATGAAGGCAGAGACCCTCTGGACTGGACGGCTTAAGTAGGCAGGACTGACGAGCAGGATATGAACAACAGCTGAGTAACTGTGGAGAGAGATGGGAGCTGACAATTAGCCAACAGCTCAGTGGTCAGCTCAGAGAAGGAAGGGCTGACCACAGCCCTGACAGCCACACATACAATATTGATCAGCGAGGCTTGGTTTGCAGTGCACAGGTTAATATAGTGTTCCCTGTTAGGGGCTGGGTGGAGCCATGCTTGAAGGAAGATTACTTAAGCAGACAGGTGAACAGGGGTCGGTCTCTAAGCTGAACACAACAGAGAGGTAAGCAGACAAACATGAACATTACTGCAGATTCATGACCAACCAGTAGGAGGTTCTTTACCACTGGTGCATGCTGGGGACAGTATAAATATCTGGGGAGGGCTGGGTGATCTCTCTCTTCCCCCTGGGCTGTGGCTTGGGGATTTTTTGTTAGATGCAGCTGAGTGATTAGGCCTGAAGCCTTAGAGCCCTGTGCATGTGCTTGGAGCAGAAGAAACTTCCCTGTCCAGTTTGTCCTGATGCTTGAGGCCATGTGGTTAAAGAGCCTCCCAGGAAACAAGAGAGGAACAGATGATGTCTGAGATTAGGTATCAGAGGTCACTGTGCCACAAGAGGTCCTGAGTGAGGAACTCGTGGAAAGCCCAGGAAAGCATCAAGATGGGATCTTATAAGCTGCTGCTGCTACTAAGAAAGATCTGATTGCTAACGAACATGGCTGCCATTAAGAAGGTACAGATTTCTGTACACAGCTTAAAGGCACTAGTATTGGGTATTCTGAACTTCCTACCCTTCTTTCCTGGGAGTTTTGGGTGTTAGTAATAAACTCCTTTTGTTTGCATCTTAAAGGAGTTGTAAAGGTTCGTTTTTTATTTTCTAAATAGTAGGGCTGTTACTGATTAAAATTTTCGTGTTCGATTAATCTTTTTTTTTTGTTTTTAATCGATTAATCGACTAATTTCGATTAATTATAACGCACATACAGATGCAACTACTTTTAGCTGATCTCTTTGCATTGCAACTGTGCATTAGTCAGTGGTAAATCTGGTATACACTATATACAATCACTCGACACTAGTTAGTTTCCACAATCCATGACTTAACTTCACAGTTCACACAAATACGTTTTAAATTCAAACTGTAGCACTGATGTAAGTAATTTTTTTTCACAGTAGCGTGACAATCCTTCCACCTCTGGTCTAAGTAATCACTCTCACCTTATGGCATGGCCCCCTGTGCAAACAGGTGGTCATGCAAGCGGGTATCAAAAGGGTTAACACGGACCATAACCTTCTCTCACGTCTCCTTAGATCTCAGCAGGGACGCCAGGTCATGGGTAGAAAGAAAAGATCTAAGTGCTCACCGCTTAAGTATAAGATTGAATTTTTGTGTTCAAACACAAACTACATAAAGATGATAAAAACACAGCATGTAAAGCCGACAATCGTGTTAGTTCTGTAGGGTAGCAGCGGGTGACGTCATGCGTAGCTCCTCCCTGTATGCGTTACGTTCAATCAGAACTTTGACGTCACTGGACTCCTCCCCCCTTCCCTTCATTAGCAGAAGGAGGCACTTGGGGGAGGAGTCCGGTGACGTTGATGTCTGTGACATCACCGGATCTCCGATGGAACTCCCTGAAGACCCGGAAGTGGGCCGAGAGGTGAGTACCGATCAAAAGAATTTTGATCGATCAAAAAAATTAATCGATTAATCGAGGAATTAATCTTTAATTTCCACAGCCCTACTAAATAGGTTCCTTCAAGCTAGTGCATTGTTGGTTCACTTACCTTTTCCTTTGATTTCCCTTCTAAATGTTTTTTTTCTTTGTTTTCTTTGTCTGAATTTCTCACTTCCTCCTCAGTAAGCTGTTCAGTAAGCTGTTCTGGCTGACTAAACACCGCTCGGGTGATGGTGTGAAGTTTACTGAGGAGAAACAGGAAGTGAGAAATTCAGACAAAGAAAAAAAAACATTTAGAAGGGAAATCGAAGGAAAAGGTAAGTGAACCAACAATGCACTAGCTTAAAGGAACCTATTTAGAAAATAAAATACAACCCCTTTAAAGTGACTGCCACCCATCTGGTCACATCCCACTATTGCCTAAGTAATCTACACCCTAAGGCGAAATGTTAGTTCACCCTATTTCTAGAGGAACCACCATGCCTCCTGGAAGTCAGCTGGGTGCTACACACTGAACAAAGCTTCTAGGGGCCTAGTGACAAAGTCCTGTGCCACTAGGCTCCTGGACTCAGAGCAAGGGTTTTATTTTGATATTGCACCTGTGCCGATCCCCCTGTACCTCGCTGTGTAGCAGGAACAGTAATGGATGTAAGTGGCACCACTATATAATTTTGTCAGCTGGCTTGCACATTTCCTGCTCCTTTCGCCTTCAGGGCTGATCTACCCATGAGCCAGGACTAAACCATTTTTTCAGGATTATGGCACCTTCTCATTTGGATTGCTGGCTAAGCAGAAGCCTCATTTCTACTCAGTAATCCATAGTATACAGAAGTAAGCCTCTGATTATTATAATGTATGGCTGATAGATGTATCTTATTGCTGGTTGGTAATTTACTGTAATTTAAAAATGAATGGGTCATTATTAGAATGAATCACTGCAACATTAAAGTTTATTTCTGGCTTAGGAGTTGAAAGCTGTGAGGTCCCAAACTGGCTCTTGCCAATCAGGAAAAGATCACCCAGAGGGGGGGTTCCAAGGCCTGTCGTATCAATACCCCTGAATCGAGTAGATGCGCAGCAAACACAGCAAGTACTGGAGGAGAAGACCTCTTAAGCTGGTCAGGAGTTAAAAGGATAATGTTACCCTCCTGGATATGAGATTTAAATTTTTTTTTCTCTCCCTTTTTTTCTTTTTTTTTTTTTTTTTTTTTCTCCCTTTTCTCCCCCTAATTTTTTGAGATGGACTTTTTTCTCTTGTTGTGTATCTCCTCACTTTTTTTTTTTTTTTTTTTTTTTTTTTTTTTACCTCCTCAGGTTGGACTTTTGTTTTTGTCTTTTTTTTTTTTTTCATAATAATGTTTGGTTAAGGGATCCCGTCCCCCCCCCCCCATGTAAAAACTGCCCTCCTCTCCCTTTCTTTCTCCCCCCCTTTTTTTTTTTTTTTTTTTTTTTTTTCCTTATAAGGATTTATACTTAATTGAAATGGTTCAGAAAGGGGGCGTCCCTTATTACATATAGATTAAGGGGATAGGGGGATAGGCTGCATGGCCAGTTGGTTTTGGGGGCAGGGTCCTGGAGACGCAGACAAAGGGGGAGAGGGTTGGGGGGTAGGATAGATAAGAGGTTGGGGGGGAGGGAAGACACTGTAACACAGAAATAGAGGGTGACACTAGTGTACACAATGTATTGAAAGAGGAAGGGATTGAGTAGGGGGGGGGGGGGGGTTAGAGGGTTAGAACTGAATAGAAAATATAAATAGTTCACAATAAAATGGGATATTAAGAAGGGCAGTACGGGAGGGAAAATGGGGGGAGGCGGGAAGAATGTGGGAATAAATAGGATTTAAATAAATTAGTAAATATAGAAATAATTCTAAACATTGAGATTTAAGAAATAAACAATGAGCACTAGGTGAAGGGGGAATTACATGGAAAATATATACACAAGGGTGTGAGGTAAGAACTGTTTCTCCGGACACTGCCCCTAACACTAACACTAACAATAATAATAATAATAAAATCTGGGTGGAGGAGGGCGGGGACTGAACAGAAGGGATCTATATAGATGATAACGTAAAGAATATACGTAATAATGTAACTTAGTAAGTCGAAGGGTGGTTACTGCCATCCATCCTCATGCTAAGATGGTCCAAAAATTATTATATTTTTTTTTTTTTTTTTTTTTTGTGGGTTTTTTTTTATTTTATGTTATATATTTTTTTTTTTTTTTTTTATATTTTTTATATCCCCTCCCCCTTACCTCCCTGTTATATGCCCAAAAAGTACCCTCTATACTTTTTTGTGGAATTTAATTAATATGTATGTAAAAAGAGGCCTGAAATGGTTTGAGGAAAGGAAGGGGAGGTGGACTAGGGAGGAGGGGATGGGACGTGGACGAGAGGAATGTGAAATAAAGTGAAAAAGTAGAGAGAAGGAGGGAAAGGGAGAGAGGGATGAGAAGGGAGAAAGGTTGAGGAAGCCAGCCAGGAGGGCTTAAATTGTACTGGGAAGGGATGGAGGGATAGAGGTCTATGCCTGGCCCACTCAGGCATTTGCTAGTCCCCCCCATATCCATCACCTACGGGAAACTAAAGTACCCATAGGTAGGTGCTGGGAAGCTTAGTTTAGGGAGGTTTTTTTTTTTTTTTTTTTTTTTTTTTTTTTTTTTTTTTTTTTTTTTTTTTTTTTTCCCTCTCTCTCTCTCTCTCTCTCTCCCTCCTCTGGACACCCATAGGCCCAGAGGAAAATGGACGGGATAGGTATTACCTCACTGAATGCTAAAGGACTAAACACTCCCGAAAAACGAAAAATGTTACTGAATGAGTTTAAGCGTCTAAAAACAGATGTGGGGATGGTACAAGAAACGCACCTGAAAGCAGGGGCCTTTATGCACCTTCAAAATAGACTTTTCCCCAACGTATACTATGCCTGTAACCAGGAAGCTAAAACAAAAGGAGTAGCAATTCTGATATCTAATAGAATTGCCTGGTCATTAGTGGAGAAATGTCAGGATGAAGGAGGAAGATATATCTTTCTTAAAGGATATATAGGAACAGTAAAGGTGACTTTAGCTACCATATACGCCCCGAACTTACATCAAGATAGCTTTCTGAAGAAGGCCTTATCTAAATTAATGGAATTTAAGGATGGAATTCTGATAATAGGGGGGGATTTTAATATCCCTCTTGACCCTAAATTAGATACATCTAAGGGAACTTCCTCAACATCGATTGGATTAAGAAAAAATATAATTAGAAAGTTAGTAGAATTCCAATTAGTAGACGTTTGGAGGGCCTTTCATGCAGAAGAGAAGGACTTTACTTTTTTTTCCAACCCACATCAGATTTACTCGCGAATTGACCTTTTTTTAATACCACAACAGATACTCTCGAAGGTTCGGGACACTCAGATTGGAAATATTACCTGGTCAGATCATGCACCAATTACAATGAGGATAAATCTGATAGGAGCAACTCAAAAAATGGAATGGAGATGGAGATTAAATGAAAGCCTGTTACAGTGTCCCGAAATTCGAGATGATCTTACTACAGAAATCAATTCATATTTCCAAATAAATGATGTTGGGGAGATGGATATGGGAATAGTCTGGGAAGCCCATAAGGTGGTAATTAGAGGTATCTTGATTAAGCATGGCACTCGAGTGAAGAGAGCCAGGGAGGAGAAGATGATGGGATTACTGGAAAGGATACAGGAAATTGAGAAAAAACATAAAAAGACTTTGGAAAAGGAAACAGGAATTGAGTTAGCTGATTTGAGAAGACAATTATCAGACCTTCTCAGGTATAAAGCTAGGGCAACTTTGCAACAAGGGAAGAGATTAATATATGAATCAGGAGATAAGTGCGGTAGAGTCCTAGCTAAAAAATTAAAAGAACAACAGAAGAGGTCTTACATTCCTTGTATTAAAACAGAGGGCGGTCAAAAAACTTATATGCCTAAAGACATCGTAAGGGAATTCAGAGAATTTTATAGGGCATTATATAATTTACCAATCCCTCCCGTACCCTCCCAGTTGATGGAAGAATATTTGACCTCCTCACAATTAACCAGACTGTCACCTTCAGCTCGCTCAGAGATGGAGTTGCCAATCACAACAGAGGAAGTGATATTGGCAATAAAGACGATGAAGAATGGGAAGGCACCTGGCCCGGATGGGTTCTCTTCACAATACTTCAAAAGCTTTTTTCCAATATTAAGCCCATATCTATCTAAGACCTTTAATACATGGGGTCAAATATCTACCCCACCAGTAGAGGCGTTGAAGGCACATATTGTAGTAATACCCAAAGAAGGGAAAGACCAGTCAGTGTGCAGTAGCTTCCGTCCAATATCCCTATTAAATGTGGACATGAAAATATTCACGAAGATACTTGCATCCCGTATACAACCGTACTTGATACAATTAGTACATCTGGATCAAGTGGGGTTCGTCCCCACACGAGAAGCTAGAGACAGTACTATTAAAGTGTTAAATCTGCTCCAATATGTAAATCAGAAAGAGATGTCATGTGTCTTCGTGAATACAGATGCCGAAAAGGCCTTTGATAGGGTTAATTGGACTTTTATGAGGGGAGTGTTAAAACATATGGATTTTGGAGATTTCTCCATGGAGAAATACAAAAACTCACTGCTGAGTCACATGGTGAATGCTGCTAAAAGTTCTATAACTGCATGCTGGAAGAGCTCAAGTGCACCTCGGATCTCCATGTGGCTCAGCAAAGTGAGAAATATAGGGATTATGGAAAATATGATACCTACATCTATGAGTAAAAAAGAACAAATATCCCAAATATGGGCTCCATGGGAGCTTTTTTTTTGCAAACTGAGGAAGGTAAGAGACAGATTGGAGAGGAAGGTTGTGATTAGTCTAAATAGAACTCAGGAGGTATACCTAGAGTGGACTGGACGGGCTGGGAGAGGGGGGGGGGGGTGAAGGGGGAAATTTATTTCTATTTTTATTTGTTGGGGTTTTTTTTTTTTTTTTTTTTTTTTTTTTTTTTTTTTTTTTTTTTTTTTTGGGGGGGGGGGGGGGGGGGGGGGGGGGTGTAGGTTTAAGCAAAGCAGATAAAATAGGGGGTAATTAAGAGGGAAATGTAAAGAAAATACAGGTCTACAGATTTAGAATATAGAAAGGCAGAAGCATATAGGTAACATGAAGATAATGTGAAACAATACGAAAATGCTATGCCATACTTTTCTTTTACGCTTAAGTTGTATACTTCTGTTTCCCTGTAAAGAAATAAAGAATTTAAAAAAAAAAAAAAAGTTTATTTCTGCATGATATTATAATTGATTATTTTTGACAAGGGTTACTATTATAAGTTATTGCTGCTTGAGGGGGATGACAATTAATCACTGCCTGAGTGGGTAATATAATTAATTGCTACTTGGGGAATGTGTTATAATGAATTGCTTTCTGGGGAGATTATTATGTAATTAAGGGTACCCAGCAAGGGGTTACTACTATTATAAGCAATTGCTGCTGGGGACAGGGGGCAGTTATAATAACCTATTTCTAGGGAAGTGCGATATTATAAGGGAATATTCTATTTATTGCTGTCCTAAGAGTAAATTCAGTTGCTACTAAATAATATTACAATTGTGGGTGGAGCAGGGTCTTACTTTAGTGGAGGCTGGGTTAGGGTATGTAGCATTATAGTGGTTGCAACGTTTGGTGGGTAGTTTTAAATGTATGCTCGTTTTGGAGGCTGTCGCATAAGTACACTGCCTAAAGTATGTAAAGAGTAAAAGCTTAGTCCTTATATAATTACACAACCTAAAACCATACCCACACTTTGGTCACATCCATCATTTGTTATGGTGCACCATGTGCAATACAATGTATATTTTTAGTGATTCTCTGGGTTGCCCCAAGTCATTTAGTTGCATTCAATTTTTATCTGATATTTTGTTTCTCAGCTAATAAAGGTAATCTGTCAACTAATAAATTAGGCCTAATTGCTGAGGTAGTGAATATCCATAATAATATTACAATGTAATATTATAGCGCGTACACATGATCGGTTGATGAGGACAAGGGCCACTTCCCGACAACCCTGGCCGTTGGTTGTCGGGGTCTGCGGGCGGGGGGCTTATCGGAATCCGGGAGCCCCCTTTAACATGGGGGCCCCCAGATGCCGGCCCCCCACCCTATGTGAATGAGTATGGGGTACGATGTACCCCTACCCATTCACCTAAGGGAAAAAAGTGTAAATCAAAAACAACACAATTTTTTAAAAATACTTTATTGCACAGCTCCGGGAGTCTTCTTTCGTCTTGGGGGGTCTTCTCGCCGGACTCCTCCGCTATCTTTCTGCTAGCTCTTTTACTAGCGGAGGAGCCCGGCTTTCTCCTTCGTCACCGCCGTCGTCTGGGGGTCTTGTTCCGACTTAGGGAGTCTTGTCCCACTCTTCTGTTCTTCTTGCCGGGCCTCCGCTTTCTTCTTCCAGCTCTTTTACTAGCGGTGGCACGGGCTTCTGTCGCTGTCACCTTCTGCTTCTGCTTCTTCTTCTTCTGATTCTTCTTCTTCTTTCATCTTCCGATGTTGACTCGTCGCTGTCTCCTCTTCTAATGGCTCAGACGTGTTGCGCTGCCAGTTATATAGGGACGAGGGGCGGGGTCACCGTCTCATGTCACATGGAGACCCTGCCCCCATATGATGTCACAGTCCCAGCATCCTCCGGGACTGTGACATCATAAGGGGGCGGGCTCTGCCCTTTGCTCAGTTTTGACTGTAACAGAAAGATTCAAAACAGGAAAATCTACACAGAAGGTTCATAGACAGCATATAAACAAGGCCAAGGATAAATCCAAGGAAAGATCCATGCTTACGTACCGGCCAGCCCGCTGACAACCGAATCAACCTATCTAACAGTATGCGTTAAAATAGGGGTTTGTCTGCATTTGCAAATACATGCGTAAGCCACAGAGCCTAGCCACGGCACCCTGGTATCTGTGGTTCTATCACTAGTTTATGAGTGACTCCACAATGGAAGCACATGCATTATGATGGATAGGTAGAGGTCAGGTGGACTGAAGGGAGCCCACCCCTTCTTAAAAGTACAGGGGCACACTGAACACCCAGCAAATCGCAAAATGGCTGCAAAGGTGTCATTGCATTGCCTGACTATTATAACAGTAATATTAATACAAAAAAAAGGTGTCCACTACCCCCACCTATAACTGGCCATTGCAGCAAATAGCATTGGAAGACAACATATGATATAAACAAGGCCAAGGATAAATCCAAGGAAAGATCCAAGCAACCTAGCTAACAGTATGCATTAAAACAGGGGTTTAGTCTGCACGCATTTGCAAATACATGCGTAAGCCACGGAGCCTTGCCACAGCACCCTGGTATCTGTGGTCCTATCACTATCATAGACAGCATGCCTCTCTTTTTATGTCAAAAGAGTATTTCAGTTTTAGCTTAATGGCACTTGACTTCAACGGTAAAGTGTTCTTCAACAGTAAAGTGCAATTTATTTAGAATGTGGGCATCAGGGTCTGACTGGCCTACCGGGATACCTCGAAATTTCCCAGTAGGCCACCTGCCCCGGGGCCGCTTTGAGCTGTGGCTCAAGCAGGGCTGATCCTCTGCCTGGGCACCCAAAACTTCCATTCTGTCCTCCCCTCCCTCCTCCTCGTGTGTGGCACACACACACAGCGGGCAGTGGTGATCTCCCAACTCCCACTGTGTCATGGAGCTGGGGGTCTGAGCTGTTTGGCGGCGCTGTAAGAAAGTCCCGCCTCCTAGACCAGCTTCTGTGATTGACGGAACACTGATCCAATGGGTTGTTGAATCAGTGTGACACGTGTCACAGGAGGCGGGACTTTCTTACAGCAGCTGCCTGGGTGGGCAATTGAAATAGCTCTATGACACCTGAGATTGTGATCCAGGTATTGGTGGGCCGCATATGGTGGGCATTGCACAGGTGGGCTTCATCTGGTGGGTATTGCACAAGTGGGCTGCATCTGGTGGGCTACATCTGGTGGGCATTGCACTGGTGTGCTGCATCTGGTGGGCATTGCACTGATGGGCTGCATCTGGTGGGCATTGCACTGATGGGCTGCATCTGGTGGGCTGCATCTGGTGGCTGTGAAGTTCCTGGTGTGTAGTTCCTGGTGCATATCTTCTAAAGACTACTGAGGAGAGACGGCAGGACATCTTTTCTGTGGATCACAGATCCAACAAAGCGCTTTGTGACCTCCCTGAATAAGGGGGGTCGCTGACTTTCTGGTAAGCCTTCATTTTATTATACCATTTTTGGATTTATGCACATCACATGTGTTGTGTGATTCACACGAATTGCACTTTTATTTAAACATCTGGTGGACATTGCGCTGGTGGGCTGCATAAGGTGGTCTGCATCTGGTGGGCATTGCACAGGTGGGCTGTATCTGGTGGGCATTGCACTGGTGGACTGCATCTGGTGGGCATTGCACTGGTGGACTGCATCTAATGGGTATTGCATTGGTGGGCTGCATCTGGTGGGCATTGCATTAGTGGGCTGCATCTGGTGGGCATTGCACTGATGGGCTGCATCTGGTGGGCATTGCACTAGTGGGTATTGCACTGGTGGGCTGCATCTGGTGAGCATTGCACTGATGGGCTGCATCTGGTGGGCATTGCACAGGTGGGCTGCATTTGGTGGGAATTGCACAGGTGGGCTTCATCTGGTTGGCATTGCACTGGTGGGCTGCATCTGATGGGCATTGTACTGGTGGGCTGCATTTGGTGGGCATTGTACTGGTGGGCTACATTTGGTGAGCATTGCACAGGTGGGTTGTATTTGGTGGGCACTGCACAGGTGGGCTTCATCTGGTAGGCATTGCACTGGTGGGCTGCATCTGGTGGGCACTGGTAGGCTGCATCTGGTGGGCATTGCACAGGTGGGCTTCATCTGGTGGGATGCATCTGGTTGGCATTGCACTGGTGGGCTGCATCTGGTGGGCATGGCACAGGTGGGCTGCATCTGGTGGGCATGGCACAGGTGTGCTGCATCTGGTGGGCTGCATCGTGTGGGCATTGCACTGGTGGGCTGCATTTGGAGGGCTGCATCTGGTGGGCATTGAACAGGTGGGCTACATTTGGTGTGCACTGGTGAGGCTGCATTTGATTGGCACTGGTGAGAGGAGGTCAGCATCAGTGCCGCTAAGCCAGTCTGAGGGGGGTCAGTGATGTAAGGGGGGAGTGAATATAATAATGTAAGGGGGCACTGATATAAAGGTTTCCCCCTTAAATCAGCCACCCCTTACCTTAGTGTATTCTTCCTGCGGAAAGTGTTCTCTGGTCACCAGAAACCCCCATTCCCACCCACCCCCCCCCCACACACACACACACATTCCCAGAATCCCTGGGGTCTCCCTTGATGATTGCTACATGCTTTCATATATGTCTTATCTATATATAATAACACTGGTTCAAATGTGCTTTAAAGTGCATGGTTTTCCCTTTTATGAATAAGAAAATCACATAATGATGTTCGGCTGGTATAATAATGCTATGGGCTGGTATGACATTTTTTTCCAGGGCTGGTTTTTATTCCCAGTCCAGCCCTGGTGGGCACCTAACAATGCTTGTTAAAAGAGAATCTGTCACTTTTCCCACCCTATGCCAACTGTATACTCGCCTTTTCTGTGCTTTACAGCAGTGGTTCTCAATCTCAGTCCTCCAACAGGCCATGTTTTGGGGATAGCTGTCCAAAATACCAAGCCATTGACTGATTTAAAGCACCTGTGCAAGATAAAGGAAAACCTGCAAGCATGGCCTGTTGAGGATACTTGAGGACTAAGGTTGGGAACCACTGCTTTACAGCCCAAGAGTCAAACCCTGTATCAGAAGATGGCAAAGCTTTCATAGGGTTCAGTGACATCACCACCTTCATCACATGCCTGCCGATTAGCACTGCATCCTGAGTGGGGATCACATACTACCCTATGCGCATGGTCTTCAATAAGAAAAAAGGATCTTTTTAAAGTGGAATTCCAGCCTCATAGCTGCTGACTTTTAATATAAGGACACTTACCTGTCCAGGGATCCCACGATGTCAGCCCCCCGAAGCCATCTTGTCCATCTGCTCGGGTGCAGGCGCCGCCATTGCAACTAAAGGAATCCGGCAGTGAAGCCTTCAGGCTTCACAGCCGGTTTCCTACAATGCATGTGCGAGTCACGATGCGCTTTCTGAATGGCCCGCACAAACACAGGTCCCAGAAGGCAGTGGGGGGAGAGGAGAAGGGGCCGATGCAGATGGGGAAATGCAGTACCTTGCAGCGGCGGTGTTAGGATGGAAGTACACCTTTGTATTCCAGAAAAGGTACAAAACAAATAGGAAAAACTATATATCCAAAAACGAGGGGGGGGGGGGGTGTGGGGTGGTCTTTTGTTTAGGACTTAGTTGTACTTTTGGTTGGAACTCTTCTTTAACCGATTCCCGACCGCCTAACACAAATGGCACGGGCAGGCAAAATCACGTACCTGTACGTGGCCCTTTAATTGCCTGCCCGTGGGTCGCGCGCGCGCCGCCAGCGGCGCGCTTGCGACCCGGTCGGGAGCTCCGTGACCCCGGCCGCGGGACCAGCGGACCCGATCGCCGCTGGTGTCCCGCGATCGGGTCACGGAGCTGAAGAACGGGGAGAGGTATGTGTAAACAAACCTCTCCCCGCGTTTCCTACTCTGCCTGTCATTGATTGGCTGTTCCCGGTCATCGGGAAAGCCGATCAATGATGTCAGACATCAGCCCCGCCCCCTAATGTAAAAAAACACACATACGTCAGAGCCCATAACCACTCCCCTCCCCCTAGTGGTTAACTCTTTCACTACAACTGTCATTTATACAGGAATCAATGCATTTAAATAGCATTGATTGCTGTATAAATGACAATGGTCCCAAAAATGTGTCAAAAATGTCCGATGTGTCCGCCATAATGTCGCAGTCACAATAAAAATCGCTGATCACCGCCATTACTAGTAAAAAATATTAATAAAAATGCTATAAAACTATTCCCTATTTTGTAAACGCTATAACTTTTGCGCAAACCAATCAATAATCGCTAATTGCGATTTTTTTTACCAAAAATATGTAGAAGAATACGTATCGGCCTAAACTGAGGAAAAGAAATGTTTTTTTATATATTTTTTGGGGATATTTATTATAGCAAAAAGTAAAAAATATTGCATTTTTTTCAAAATTGACGCTCTACTTTTGTTTATAGCGCAAAAAATAAAAAGAAAGCTCTATTTGTGGGAAAGAAAGGACGCCAATTTTGTTTGGGAGCCACGTCGCACGACCGCGCAATTGTCAGTTAAAGCGACACAGTGCCGAATCGCAAAAAGGGGCCTGGTCCTTTGGCTGCCAATTGGTCTGGGGCTGAAGTGGTTAAAGACAAGCCCTAGATCCTCAAACCAGCCTTAACAAGCACCTATTTTTGTCACTTTGATATAGGAGCTTGAAGGGGGAGTGAGGGCTGTAGCATTTACACTAGTTGTCATAATTATGGGTAGCGGCTTTAAAGTTACATTTAAATAATACAGCTAGTTGCTTTCTGATTAAATGTAATCACAGCTTCATCAGTTCAATCTATGAACTTTAAAGGGGAGTAAACCTTCGTGTTTTTTCACCTTAATGCTTTCTATGCATTAAGGTGAAAAAACACCTGTGACCGGCATACGCAGCCCCCCCCCCCCGCCCCCGTTTTACTCACCTGAGTCCTGGAACTTGACCCGATGTGGACGCGCTGTCTCTCTGCCGGGGTTCTCGGCTCTTGACTCTACTGCTGCTGTCAATCAAATCTAATGATGCAGGCGCCAGGGCCGAGTCATACATTCTGGACTCGGGAGCGTGCCAGCAAGGTAACCCCCTGGGAGAGCTCTTCTCCTAGGGGGTTATCTGATGTGGGGTAGGAGCCGCCGGGGGACCCCAGACGAGCAGGTTCGGGGCCACCCTGTGCAAAACCTGCTGCACAGTAGAGGTAAGTATGATATGTTTGTTATTTAAAAAAGTAAATGCAAAAAACCCTTACAATCACTTTAACTCTGACAGTCTAAACCTGCAGTCTAGTCGTTTATATTACTTTTGGACTCAAGCATTCGTTTTTTCAGTACTATTTTTACCAATAACCAAATAACGTAAACTGAGCATTAGGCCATTTTCCATAATTTTGTTTGGACAGCCCTGATACTACACAAGCACTAGCTAGTATTAACTTTGCAGGCATATTGTGTAGCGCCATCCTGAAAATTGGAAGAATCATGTGAATGACCTTGTTATTGTTGTTGTTCAAGATGGAGTTTTCATTGTCTAAAGTATAATTTGTGTTTTGTCAGTACTGCTGATTTCAGGTAGAGTGAAGGTAGAGTGCTAGGTAAGGTGTAAAGAAAAAATATACTATGTCCTGTTCAATTTCAGGTATATTTTCCCTTGACATCTGAGTATACGTACATATTCATAGGTACATATTCAATGCCCCCATACAATGCTTTCCAAAAAAAGAGAGAGGAGCAGGATGAACCTGGGCTAAAGCCTTGGAGTGACATCATCCCAAAGAAATAATTGATCACAGCAGACAAAGAACTAGGGAAATTCTAGGACAGCGCCCAAGGACATAAATTCAACACATCGATATAAAAAATAATCCAGATTAATTAATCACATCATGATAAAGTTTTAAAAATTACATATGATTAACAATACAGTATTCTTTTTCGACGCTCTACAAAGACCACGATAAATGCTCAGTCGCCCCTTGAAAATTTGGATGCCGCTGAGATGAGTGAGTATTTTAGTGAGTATTTTATTTGTTATATTATAGACTAATTGTGACTACTATACTGAGATCAATTTACCTGAGTGGTTAGCAGGTAAAAGCAGCCTCAGCAGAGTTGAGGCTGCTTTTACCTGCCATCTACTCAGGCCGGGCGAGGTGTGTGGCAGCTGGGCTATCTCTTCCTACTACTACTACAAGATCCATTATATATATTTGCATAATGAGTGTCCCGTTTTACAGCTAAAAAATTGGGGACAACTCATTCCCTAGATAGCTCCATTTCATCAGGGCCGACAGTGAAATTGCTACAATATATCTATGTAATTTGATCTCAGTATAGTAGTCACAATTAGTCTATAATATAACAAATAAAATAAAAAAATAACAAAATGAAGGCTCCACTAAGAAAAATGCTAATGGGTTACTTCTATATTTGATTATTGGATAAAGAAGTTCTGTTAGAAAAAAAACAAAAACAAAAATAGAATAGTAGTTCAGCCATTGTTAACATAATAGGTTTACTATATATTTATGATTAGTAGTATGTATAGGTTGTTATGTTTTACAAAAGTGTCTTTTACTATATATTATACTTTACTTTTTTGATTATTGATAGTTTTGTATGTATTTTATGTTTGCAGTGTATTTTTGTGTTAATAGTAATGGTTATCTCCATATAGTGTATATATACAGTAGGAGTGGTGATTCTAAAGTTACCTTGTCGATAGCACACATGGGGAACACCTTGATCATGGAAAAATATATTTACCAACACAGCGGAAGCCCAGGTAGATTTGAGAGAATATGGGCGCCTTGGCTAGACACCCTTGGACTGAGCCCCAAGGAATTGGTGATGTCTGGAGTTTTACAAGGCCTTGCAGGAGGAGCAAAGTAAGTTTGCAGTGCACGGCACCAGTTAAAAAGTATGTCTGAATGTACTTTAATATATGGTTATCATGAAGATGGTGATGACAGGAGAAATGTAAAAAAACGTTGAGATGCATACGAAATGAAAGTGTAACCTTAGGCGATCGCATTGTTTGTACATTGGAAATTGTCTAAACATGTTTAATAAACACCTTTTTGGTAAAAAAAAAAAAAAAGTTACTTTGTCAACTATTCAAGGGGGTTATTTAAAGTGTAGTATGTCTATGTAAACATTGTGGGATTAACATTGGGGGGCCATGTTGTCGCGGCTTGTTACCTTTCCTAAAATGGCTTTCTCGGTTGATGTACACAATGGGCTGTTTTCCGCAAATGCACGTGCTACACAGACAAGGGTGCCTGTGGCATTATTACATCATTGAGCTGAGTGGGTGCCCCAGTGAGGAGCACACGCAACACTGATGGGAAGGGTATCTGCTCACTTTCTCTCTGTCCACCATAGGTTTTAGGTGGGGGAAGTGAGGGGTATTTAGAGAAGTATAAAACAGGAGGCCTGTCCCTTTGGGCTCATTCTTATTCCCAGAAATTGAGGAAGAGAGGAGGTCTTCTCTAACACTACCATCTTTTTTATGTTACCAACAGACAATGTTACAAATTCCCTTCCCCTTGATATTTTTTTGTTTTGTCTTTTTTTTCTATCAGGGTCTCTCTATCTTTTAGTCCCACACAAATAACCTAGTAGCTTTTTGCTTGTGGAAATAAGTGTGACCTTCGAATGCTATGACCATATGATGCCATTAATGAGTACTTGTGATGTGTTAGTGTGTTGGGGAGATTTTGCCCACCTATTATTTAATTTGTGGAAGGGGCAGAGATGTGTGTTTTTTTTTTTTTATCAAAGAAAGTATGTTTATTGTATAAACCAATAAATACACATCAGTAAATGTACAAACATTCTGTAAAACATGTAATATTGGTACACATTAGAGGTATAGGGGCCTATCCATGAAGAATCCTATCCTTCACCAACTGGTGTGGTCCTGGTCCTGGGATATCTAGTCATGGTATATGTGTGTTTTTAGTATGTACATTTTTGTATTTGTTTGATTATAGACTACTTATAAAAACAATATATTGAGATAAATGGAATTGCATGGATGTCTTGTCCTTTCCCTGCCCGTCCTGAATAAGTGGAGCTATCTATGAAACGTGTTGACCTAATTGTGTTGCTTGTAAGACAGGACACTCAGTAAAATGCAAATAAACTGTATATTGTTAGTTGTCTTTGTAGTGTGTAAAAAAAATATTGTATTGTGCTTCATATGCGATTCTTTTAAACTTTTATATGATGTGAATAATGAATCCGGAATTATTTTTTGTATTCATGTGTTGAATGTATGTCCTTGGGTGCCATCCTAAAAGTCCTTAGTTCATTGTCTGCTGTAATCAATGTCCCCATACAATATGACCGTCTGCAAGAAGGAGGAGGAAAAAAAAAATTCTGCCTGTACACAAAAATGATTGCTTTAAAGTGCAGCTTTTCTGCTGCCAGTCCTCTCTGACTCATTCTCTGCCTTGTTTTTAATGGATTTTTTCCATGGAAACCCACACAGTGCAGCACCGGAAACTGCTTTATATGTTCTGAATCATTCAGACATTCAGCCAAATGCTGGCAGATGGCAAAAATAACTGATTAGCTTTAGTCACATTTCAAAAACTTCCAACAATAGGAACCCAGGGCTCCTAACTTCTTGGCTGCCATGTTTTTCCCCTGTCTGCTATTACCCCTGTGCATCTTATGGGTTAAAATCCCAGGAAGTTATGTTGCCGTAACAGAAGTTGAAGGTCCTCTTTTTTTCAGATTTAGCGTTCAGCCCAATAGTCCTGGAGTCAGTCCATGTGTTGAAGCTTGGACATATTCCCAGCTTTGAGGAAGTCAAACATGTATATTAGGATCTGTAGCACTCAGTGTACTCTCAATAGGAAGAGGTATGTGTTTTCTTATTCCATCAGCTAGCTGCTACCAAAACATGGCCAATTAAAGTACCTCCTTGTATCCCAGCAATAAACTGAAATTAAATGAGCTATGCATGTATGTAAAACTGGAAAAAAAATGTAACATGTATAGCAACTATAGTTTTGTTAAAATGATATGTGGCAAAGAAAATAGCAATATGAATCAATTTTATTTGGTTTAAGGTATAATTATACCAGTATAGGCACATTCAAGGGAGGGAGAGGATTAAAAATAGGAGCCCCACTACATTGCTCCTTATTTCCCTTAAACACTTGAGCTTCGTAAGATTTCACCCCCTTCGTGACCAGGCCATTTTATACTATACTGCACTGCGCTACTTTAACTTGTAATTGTAACTCTGTACCCAAACAAAATGTATATAATTGTTTTCGCACAAATAGAGCATTATTTTGATGGTATGTGATCTCCACTAGTTTTTAAATTTTTTTGCAATATAAACAAAAAAAAACCAAAAATTTAAATATATATATATATATATATATATATATATATATATATATATATATATTTATATATTTTTTACTTTCTGTCATAAAACATATCCAATAAAAATATAAAAAAATCTAATTTCTTCATAAATGTTGGTCAAAATGTATTCTGTTACATGTCTTTGATAAAAAAAAATCCCAATAAGTAAATATTGGTTTGCGTGAAAGTTATAGCACCTACAAACTATGGTATAGATACTGGAATTTGTATTTATTTTATACTACAAATGGCGTTGATCAGCGACTTCTAACAGGACTACAATAGTGCAGGGGGCACTATCTGATACTAACTGATGCTGGGGGGAAATGACAAAATGCCATTGACATCACCAGTGACATTATTACAGTGGTCAGTGTTAATACAGTACTATACACTCTCACTGTACTAAAGACACTAGCTGGAAAGGGGTTAACATGTAGGGCAATCAAGGGGTTAAATATGTGCCTAAATATAGAAAGAGAGAACATGCAACTGGTGCAATAGGAGCTGCCCCCTTGGACTTTTAAGGCAGAAATGGGAGTAATGAAGTATATAAAAGGCAACCAAGTGCCACTTTTATGTACAAAAGATGAATTTTATCGTCAATAAACAATCACTTTAAAATTTTTTTTATATATATTTTCCACTTCAGAAAGAATATTCTTGGGTGAGTGTCAGCTATGCCCGCATCTCCATCCCTCTAATTGTCTTAGCATCATTAGTGGATTGTTTCATTCTCACCCCCTATTTTTTTTTCTTTTTTTTTTTTCTCACCCCCTTTTTTTTTTCCCCCCTAGAGTTGGGGGGGATAGGGGTCCTGAGTCGGGCTTCCATGAAATTTACAAAGCCCAAAAAAATACATATGTACTTCCGAGATCCCACCCAGCCTCCACTCCCCCTCCGCTTCCTTTATCCTAGATCCCATTCCATCACTCTTCCAGTTAACCCCCCTGGGGGTTTTTATCTTTATTCCCCCCCCCCTCCCCCCTGTCCCCCCCGTGCCCCCCCCCTCCCCATCCCCGTCCGCTGTTTTGTCGTTGTAAGGTAGTCCTATCTCCCCAGTATCTTCTCCTGCCCTTAGGGTCTTCCTTTCCGTGGCTAGATCTCTTTTCGGCTTCACCCCCCAGGGATCATCAGTTGTCACGGCTGCACTCGCAAAGCCTCCCTGTAGCTCCAAGACCTCTTGAATTTTCTCCAACTCTCCCATCTAGCCCTCGTGGCCTCTCTGTCCTCCTCCCCGGTATACAGCACACATTCCATCATGTAAGTGGACTCCACTGCGTCAACCCATTCCCATAAGGGTGGGCTTTCCTTGTCCTTCCACCTCCTTGGAATTACCCTTTTAGCCGCGTTAAGCAGATGGGGAATCAATGAGCCTTTATATTGTTTGATTTCCTTGGATGTGGCATGCATAAGTGCCACCCAAGGGTCATTTTTTACCTCGATCGTTGTTATTTCTTTTATGTATTTTAGGATAGTCTCCCAAAATTTTTTGATTTTAGGACACCCCCACCATAGATGACCCATAGTGCCCCTTTGATCACACCCCCTCCAACAGTTCGCAGATGTATCCGCCTGGAAATTGCTGACCCTGTCTGGGGTTCTATACCACCTAGCCATGCACTTAAAGTTTGTTTCTGCAGTTCTCGCGTCTACCGCTGACCCATGTGCTAATTTTAAAATTTTCTTACTTGTGCCTATTTCTAATTGTGTTCCTAGTTCGCTTTCCCATTTGGTAAGGTATGGCGGCATCTCCGGTCTATCTCTTTCTAATAACAGTTTATAAATTCTGGATATTCTTTTTTTTGAACATTCTGCCGTAAAAATTTTCTCTAATTTTGTTAGATCCTTAGCCTCCCTTAATGGGCTAGGAAGAGAGCCCACAAAGTGGGTCAACTGGCGGTGCCGCCATCCATCAATGGAAAAAGCCTCATTATTCTGTAACTCGTGCAGTGTCATAACCTTCCCCTTGCTAATAACTTCCCCTAGTCTCGTGCAGTCCTTTCTAATCCAATCACCTCCTATTTCCTTCAACCCTGGCGGGAAAAAAGGATTTTCTTTAAGTGCTATAAGTGGCGAATTATAATTTTTGTTGAATATTTTATATATTTTGTCCCAAATTTTCAAAGTCGTGATGGTGATTATATGTGTCTTTTCTCCCAGTGTCCGGCTTTTCGGAGGATTCCACACAATCTTCCCCAGCCTAGCTTCACTCAGTGCTTCCTCCAAACTAACCCATCTTTTAGTGTTACCTATTTTACCCCATTCTGCAATTCTTAAAAGTGCTATAGCATGGTAGTAACTTTCTATGTCTGGGACCGCCAGGCCGCCCTGACTTTTGTCTTGTTTTAGAACTTGGAGGGAGATTCTATGTTTTTTGTAATTCCATATGAAATTCATTATAATGGCTTTTAGTTTACCGAGGTACTGTTTTGGGAGAGGGAGGGGGAGCATCTGGAATTTATATGTGATTACTGGTAAGATCATCATTTTTACTGAATTGATCCTGCCTATCCAGGATAGAATTTTTCCCTTCAGCTCTTGGCATTTTTTTTTTATATCTTCTAGGAGTGGGATGTAATTTATTTTGTATACTTTCCTCGGGTTGTTGGCCAGTTCTATTCCTAAGTATTTTATCCTTTTTTTCCAGACAAAACTAACTGTTTTCTGTAGGTTCTGTTTCTCTATTTTGTTGAGGTTAATATTAAGGATAAAAGTTTTTGAGGCATTGATTCTAAAGTTTGTTCGTTCCCCATATTCCTTTAAGGTTCTAAGCAATATGGGGACTGACTTCTGGGGTGAGCTTATGTAAAAGAGGACGTCGTCCGCGAAGGCCGCAAGTTTGTGCTCTTCGCTGCCGACTTTACAGCCTTCCACCTCTGGGTTTCCGCGAATTGTGGCCAACAGCGGTTCCAGGGATAAAACAAAAAGGAGAGGGGAGAGTGGGCAACCCTGCCTAGTACCATTAAACAGTTCGAACTCCGCGGAGGTCGTTCCATTGACCTTGATGTTGGTTTTCGGATGATTATATAGGGTTTTGATTTTTTGAATAATTCTGGGTCCGAAACCCATCCTCTGTAGAGTGTTGAACATGAACCCCCAGTCTACTCTGTCGAACGCTTTTTCAGCGTCTATCGAGAGGAGCAGACTGGGGGTTCTCGAGTCTCCCATCCTCTGTATGGCCAGCAATGTCCGAATCCCATTGTCCCTCCCCTCTCTGCCCGGGACGAACCCAACCTGGTCCGGGTGGATCAGTGTGCCCAAGTGCCCCTTTATTCGATCCGCCAGAATCTTAGCGTATAATTTTGTGTCGAAATTTAATAAGGAGATGGGTCTGTAGTTCGAGCACACCGATCCATCCTTCCCATCCTTCCTCAGAAGAGTGATTGTGGCTTTTAGGGCCTCTTCGCTCATATCATAGTCTATCCCTAGTCCATTCATATATCGCAGCAATCTCGGTATAAGAATCTCTTTGTACGTTTTATAATATGAGGCCGTGAAGCCATCCGGGCCCGGGCTCTTCCCTGTTGGAGAGTTGTTGATGGCTGCTAAGATCTCTTCCTCAGTTATTGGCCTCTCAAGCTCATCTCTCTCCTCCCCCCCTAGGGCCATTAGCCCTGCCCTCTCTAGGAACTCTGATGTTTTCTGGTTGTTTCCCATGCTGTTGTTGTTTCCCTTGGTTTTCACCTCGTAAAGTTCTTTGTAATAGTCTCTGAATGTAGAGGCTATTTCACTAGAGGTGAACTTCATCTCCCCATTTTTTGTTTGAATTTTTTCAATAAAATTTCTAGTTTTCTTTTTTTGTAATTTCCTTGCTAGATATTTCCCTGGCTTGTTGCCCCATATATATTGTTCCCTGGCCAATTTATTGAACTTCTGTCTGACTTCCTGTTCAGCTAAATCTTTCAATTCCTCTCTCTTATCTGTAAGCTCTATGTATATACTCTGGCTAAGTGCCCCCCCAGATTTGTGCTTTTGCTCCAGGGTTTTAATCTCGGCCATCAGCGCCTGCGTCTTTCTCACCCTCTCCTTTTTTTTCCATGAAGCTTTAGCAATCAGGAGCCCCCTAATGAACGCTTTATGAGCGTCCCACAGTTGTGCCTCTGAGACCTCTCCGTTGTCGTTGATTTGAAAGAACCATTCTAGCTCCTTTTTGATATGCTCCCTAATTTCTTTGTCATGTAACAATTCAGGATTGAGTTTCCATCCGCTAGAGGGTTGTTTGTGTTCGGGGAACCTTAGCCTCATGGATACCGGCGCATGGTCCGAGAAGGAAGCTATTCCAATTTCGGTTTCTTTGACCCTTTCCAGTATGCCATGGTCTATTAAAATATAGTCCAGGCGAGAATACATCTGGTGGACAGGGGAGAAGAACGAATAGTCCCTCAACTGCGGGTGCTGGATCCTCCACACGTCCAACAGTTGGTCCTCCGATAGTTTTTTTTTAATACGCTTCAGTTGTATGTTGCCCCTCCCCGTGCCACCAGACGTACTGTCCTTCGCGGGGTCCATCACAAAGTTGAGGTCCCCCATCAGGATCAAATATCCTTTCCTGAAGGCCCTTAGCTTACGCAGAATTGCTTCGAGGAATAAGATAGGTTTGGTGTTGGGGGCATAAACATTGGCCAGTGTAAGTTCTACCCCTAGGAGGGAGCCCCTAAGAAACAGGTATCTCCCCTCGGGGTCCGTCATTCTCTCCTCCACCGTGAAGTCAATGTCCCTCGCAATCCCAATTGCCACTCCTCTTGCCCTGCTCGAGATAGTGTCCCCATAGAACCATTTTGGGAGAGCTGGAGAAAAAAGTCTAGTATTTGAGGAATGTGCCAGGTGAGTCTCTTGCAGGAACACTATACCTGCGCCATATCTCTCAGCTTCCTCCAAAATTTTAGATCGCTTGCCGGGGGAGTTTAAGCCTTTCACATTATATGATAAAAATTTGATTTCTATGTCCTTCATTTATCTTTTGGAATTTTTTTTTTTTTTTTTTTTTTTTTTTTTTTCCCTCTGAAGTATTGATGGTGATAGCGGCCCCACAGCGGACGTGGTTTCCCTCCCCCTGTCCCCCCCCCCCTCCCCCTTCCCTCCCTTCCCCCCCCTCCCCCCCCCCCCCCCCCCCCCCCCCCCCCCCCCCCCCCCCCCCCCCTCTCTTACCCCGACTAGGATCCCCGGGTCATTGGGGGCCATCTTTTGTGGCTTCCCTTAGACTCCGGATTCCTGGTGAGGTGGAGTCTGTTTAGCCCTCCCCTCCCCCTGGGGCGCAAAGGGGGGGGGCAGGGCCGATCAGAACAGAGTTGTTTTGCAGCTATACGTGGGCATTCACCCCTTCTCCCTCCCCTCCACCCCCCCCCCCCCGGGTCCCCCAGTCCTTCCATTTCAATCCAGCCCTGCAGGTTCGGGACTAGAATCCCGAGTTTTGTACAGAATCCCTGCACTTCTTCCGGGTACCTCAGCCTGGCCGAGCGCCCCTCTTTTGACCCTATTAGGCATGATGGGAAGCCCCAGTTGTATCTTATGTTTTCCCTTTTCAATATTTCCAGCAGGGGTTTCTGATGTCTCCGTCTTTCGAGGGTTCGGGCCGATAGGTCAGCGTATACTTGAATCTCCACGTCCTTATACAATATAGGAGACTTGTTTTTTATTTTGGCCCACAGGTCCTCTTTTTCTTTAAAATGGCTGAATCTGACTATTATGTCCCGGGTCCGCTCAGCTCCCCCCCTTTCCGGTCTTCCTACTCGGTGTATCCTTTCTATGTAGGGGAAGTGGTCTGGATCCTTGCCGCTTATGGGGCCCAAGATTTCCCATAGTTTTCTTTCTATGTCTTCCCCTCTTTGTTCCGGGACGGAGCGCAGCCTCAGGTTTTGCCTCCTATCCCTATTTTCTTGGTCCTCTATCTTGTAGAGTGTATCTCTCTGGGTGAGATAGGCGCCTTTTAATTGCGTTTTCAGCTTCACAATTTCCCGATCTATAGAGTCCGCTCTCCCTTCCACCACTTCAACCCTGGACAGCATATGACCCATGTCCTCCCGTAGAGCATTAATTTCCAGTTTGATCACGTTTTCCAGGCGTAGTAGCATCACCTCCATTTCTAGCTTATTGGGAATGTGAGTTCCTGCTTGTTGCTCCTCCCCCCTACTCAGCTCGATCTCGGTCTCCATTGAGCGGTCCACCCTGGAGTCGTTGATCTCTCCTTCAGCCCCGCCCCTACTCTCCGGGGAGGTTCCGGCCCGGGTTTCTTTTCCCGATGTTTTTGGGCTTGCGCCCTGTCTTAAATAATGTTTAATTGTGCTTGTCTCCCCTTTGCTGCCTTTTGTAGTTGTTTTCTTAGGTTGTTTGACTGGGTCTTTGCTCATGTTGGCCTTCTTAGTGGGTCTGATTCTCTTCCCCAGTCTTGTTGTAGGCTTAGGCCTCCTGGGCCCTTTTCCGCCTCCTGTCTTTTAATGAGGTCCTTATTTTAAGACTGTCCTTTACCCCTTGGTAGTTTAGGGTTTTTTGGGTTCTCGTTCTGTCCCGGGGCCTTCTGGAGTTCCTGAGCTAAGACCCTCTCTGTGTCTCCCCGTCCCGTCGTTAGTGTCTAGTGGTGGTTATGACCTATTTGCCCCTTTAGGATCTGTTTGGTCTGTCCGGGCTTCTTGAGGTTTTGTTTATTGCTTGTGTCCCTCTGGGCTTTGGGGCCCGGGGCTTCCTTCTGGGTGTCCCTTTAGTGTATGTAGTCAAATTTGTGAAGGAGGGGGCCTTTTCTACTTGTGAGATCTTTAGATGAGACACTAAGCACTTACGCAATGGCCCCTTCTGTTGTATCAAAGTAGGAGGGTTTGTCCGTCCCTCTTACCAGTTCGCTTCCGATTGCTTCCGCGATGCACCGTATGCGCCTTTTCAGTGTCCTACCCAGTGGCTCTATTCGTGAGGTCAGCAGATCTTAACTATATTACCGGGGATCACTGGTCTTGATAATATGGACAACATGCAGACATGTGATTTTATAGTTTGTCCATAATTTCATATTTAAGAGGAGCATTCCACAATAAAACATTTGGTGTATAATAGTATATCTTCATAAACACCACTCAGAGTCTCATTTTCATTCCGAACATGCAATTCTTAAAGTGTGATACTCACTCTTCCTAGGCTCCAATCAGGATCCTGCTTTCATTCAAAAATGTAGCTTTCAGGGTGAAAAAAAAATAGAACTTCACAGGCACCAATCGGAGTCACACTTACAATCCTAGATGCAACTTTTAAAATGTATAGTGTCAGTGAGGCAGTGAGGCGGATTCAGCCGTTTACGTTTCCGGCAATTATCCACCATTAAGGGCTATGATGACCATTATCTTCCCACAATCGTTTTTAGAGCCTGTTTACACCCGTGTGAGTATCTCCTACTCCAGGCTATCACTTTAGAGCTCTAGTTCTATCCGGGCTGCATTTAAAGAGAAAGGGACTAGATCGCCATCATACAAAGATTGACAACTCTGGGGCTTGGAACGTGTCCGCGTCTACCTGGTGCGATTAGGTACGTGGGCCAGTAAGTTTTCCGCACTACTGTATGTATAAGACATGACACGTTGGGGTCTGCCTGACGCAAAGAGAACAACAAAGAATGAATAAATTTTGCAATGTTCTGAGGGCACAGGGACTGACTTCTAGGTGCCAGTCCTCCTCTCTTTCTTCAAAAGCCTTTTTTGATCTGTCCCCAACAGCAGTCAGGCTAATCTTACAGGCAGGATAAGACAGGAACAGGAAAAAAATAATGCACAAAGACCCACTACAACCGATAGGTAGCGACACTGTTAAATCATTCAAAGCAAAAGAAAAATGTCCTAATGTTTTATTCAGCCTTGACGCTATTCTCTAGCCACAGGTCAGCATGTTGTATAAATCTTACCTCCAGGTAGAACCAGATCCGGGGGGGGTATGCTATATACTCACGCTCCTTGGGTCCTGGGATGGCTAGCAGCGATTGTTTTTGCGCTGTTCCAGGCTGCAAGGCTGCAATGCATGTGTCTTCCAGGCGCTGTGCTCGGGAAGGAGGGTTTGGGGGGGGCGGGGCGGGAGCGGAGAGCCGGAGCTACAGGTCTCCGTCAGCCCAGCTTTGCCGTTTTCCTCGCGGCGGGACCCCTGCGTTCTGAGGTCCTTTTTCCCGGGCGGGCGGGCAGGCGTCCGCCGTTTCTCATCCCTGGAGCGGTCCCGCGGCCTCCCTCGCTTCGCGTCTGCTCTCTTCCGCCCTCAGGCTCAGACTCCTCCCTCCGTGCGGACGTTTACGTCCGTACGTCCATAGCGTGCATCCCGACATGTTTCGGAAATATTTTATTGGTACATATTTTCCTTCATCAGGGGAGATTTATTTTGGGTGACTTTATCTTTATTGGCAACATAAATATAATACATAGTATATATGCAATAGTACATGAAGACAAGTCATTTTATATAATAAACTGTACAAATTTTTTGGACTAGAAGGTACTTACATACAGGGTTCATTGGAATAGCATGGAAAAGGGGTAAAAACAATAACACATGATCCACGTTGGCTGGGAGAACTCAAAGGGACAAATAGATGTGCAACCGTGCAGAGCCAGCCAGTGCTTCATACACACAAGAGACACCCTAATGTTGAACCAGCAATAAGATAACACTATTTGAAAAGCCATAAGTAAAAAAAACAGGAAGGTTTTGTTAAAGTGGATGTTTTTGATGTCATAATGTAGAGCATAAGATTTCCTTTCATTTGAGCCCAGTCTTGCCACACAGATTTACTCCAGCCATGAGAAATCCTCTTTTATTGTTCAGTTAGAAAAATCTTGACAAAGTGCTGAAAACTTTGTCAAAACCACCCCCTTGCTGTGAGTGACAGGTGATTTATATATCTCATGCATGTATTTTTTAGAAACAGAGATACTGTGCTGAAACAGCAAGCCAAGTGCATACATTGCCCTGGATTGCCAGAAAAATAATATAAATTACCTTTCACTGTGTTGGTAAGGTGCAGTGCAGTGCAGACATCAGAGCGGTAGTCCTCATACTGAGAGAACGCTAACTGTAAGTGAGCACTTTAAATCACTTTTCAATCATCACTAGTTAATTACATAATGCTGGTTGTTCCGCCCCATTAGCTGTAAGAAGAAACAGCTGGGGCCAGAACTCAGAGTGTCTCTCTGACACAGAGGCACGTGGCATAGAACCGCCCCTGGGGGCGTGATGACGTCACGCACCGGATGAAGCGGTGGAAGAGAAGTCCCTGCTTGCGTAATGAGAATACACACAGCGGGGACATGTAGGAGCTCCTCCCTGCACAAAGGCCCCAATGGGGAATCGGAGATACTTCTGTCACCCACTGGCTATGCACAGGAGGAGCCCGCCCTCCGGGCATGTGCGAAGCATAGCACAGTCCCAGGAGTGCAACGTGCACCATCTAGTGGCCAAATAGAACGATAGTAGCCTACATGTATACAATGGAAAAACAAAACCAAAACCAAGGGGGGAAAAAAACATTGACAAAAAATAAATAAAATATGACCATAACAAAACAACAAAGAAAAATAAAAAAATAATGAAATACACATACATGGCAGTTGAATATCAAATAGACGTAGTTAACAATAAGCTCGATCATCCATATTGCAAACAAGCAGTTATGAAGGTAATCATATGCTGGTAAAGCTGTATTTATAAACAATCAATAAAATTGTATTTAACATACACATCCCCCTAGCAGAAAAAAGAGCCATAAGAAAAAGGATTTATAATCAAATGCCTTATTGGGGCCTGATGATATAGTGGCCCAAAAACTGAATCTATATAAAATAGAAATATGGCTAAAAGGGGTACATTCAGAGTTTGAGAAAGGAGGGGGCTATAAATTCATTGAATGCCTCGTTTAGGCCAGGTGGTGAGGTGGCCTGTAAATGCAATATCCATCTCAATTCGCATTGGAGGAGGCGCTTATTGAAGTCACCCCCTCTGGAGTAGAAATGTACATCAAGTCAAGATCAAGTGGCAAAAAGTATATTTTGGGGTAGATTATGGGTGAACAAATGCCATATGATGACCAATGTGTACATCAGGATCTCGTTTGCGTATGGTGGATAGATGTTGGTATATTCGTTTCCAAATTTCGTTTATAGTTTTCCCGACATAGTAGCACCCACATTCACATGTGAGTAGGTGCTGTGAGTCCTGCAATTTACATAATGTTTCGGACGAAATGTACGTCCAATAGGCAGGTTAATGTGTTTGCGCTTATCCATGTTTTGGCAATATGTGCATATATCACCCTTGTATGATTTGTATTCGCTTGCTACCAGTTTGTCACCCACAGAGGAGGCCCTCCTGTAGGCGACAGCTGGTGAGTTGGAAATGAACGGAGCAAGCAATGGATCCATCGTCAGTAGGTGCCAGTATTTGTTTAAGATACGTCTAACTTGTTTGTGTTGTGTCGAATAAGTAGTGATAATTCTAGTTGTATCGTCATTTAAAGGGTTGTTTTTGGGTTGTTTTTCTACCAATTGTCTTTCCATAAGCTTTCTTAAGGCATGTATTGGAATATCCCCTTTCTAGAAGTCTATTTCTCAGAGTGTCAGCCTCATTTTTAAAGTTGGCATCATCTGAGGAGTTCCAACGTGCCCTCAAATACTGGCTATAAGGGATTGATGCAAGTAAAAGTTTGGGATGAAAACTTGATGCATGTAATAATGAGTTCCCTGCTGTCCATTTACGGTATAGTTCACTAGAGAGACCCCATCTATCTGTTTTTTGATTAGTATAGGCAAGAATGTAATTTCAGTTGTACTATGTGACATAGTAAAACTCAAATTAAACTAATTTTTGTTAATGCAGTCCATAAATTTATATAAAAGGTCATCAGGTCCATCCCAAATGAGAAACACGTTAGGATAAAATCATTATAGCTTGGTTCACATTCACTAGAGTGTGACAACACATAATGTATCACTGCAAGGCCTTTCTCGTGAGGAATGGTACAATACAGGGATTCAACAGCTATGGCGACCAATTGGGTACCATCCTCTTAGTGCATATCTTGAATGATTTGCAAAAAGAGGATGGTGTCACGTACATAGGATGACAAATATGTTACAAAGGGTTTGAGATGACTGTCCAGATATGATAGGTCTACCTGAGGGATTTGTAGAGTGATTGTGCAACTTGGAAAGGACATAAAAGGGCATAAAGGGCATAAAAGGTGGCCTCCCGCGGGAAGCCCACTCTTATAAACTCACAAATTTGCTTGGATATGAATTTTTTTTTGTTTTAGTTTTTCCCTTGTATACATGTTGGCTGCTATTGTTCTATTTGGCCACTAGATGGTGCACATTGCACTCCTGGGGCTGTGCTATTCATCGCCCATTCCCAGCTGGCGGGCTCCTCCTGTGCATGGCCAATGGGTGACAGAAGTATCTCCAATTCCCCATTGGGGCCTTTGTGCAGGGAGAAGCTCTTAGATGTCCCCGCTGTGTATATTCTCATTACACAAGCGGGGACTTCTCTTTTGCCGGTGACACACCGACGCGTGACATCATCACGCCCCCAGGGGCGGGGCTACGCCGTGCGCCTCTGTGTCAGAGAGACACACTGAGTTCTGGCCCCAGCTGTTTCTTCTTACAGCTAATGGGGCAGAACAACCAGCATTATGTAATCAACTAGTGATGATTGGTTTCCTCACATACTAACTCACTATTTAAAGTGCTCACTCACAGCTGGCGTTCTCTCAGTCTGAGGACTACTACTCTGATGTCTGCACTGCACCTTTACCAACACAGTGAAAGGTCATTTATATTATTTTTCTGGCAATCCAGGGCAATGTATGCACTTGGCTTGCTGTTTCAGCACAGTATTGGTGTTTCTAAAATAGACTGCATAGAAGTTAACAAAACCTTCCTGTTTATTTACTTATGGCTTTTCAGATTCAGATAGTGTTGTTTTTCTGCTGGTTCAACATCAGGGTGTCTCTTGCGTGTGTGAAGTACTGGCCGGCTCTGCACGGTTGCACACCTATTTGTCCCTTTGAGCTCTCCCAGCCAACATGGATCATATGTTATTGTTTTTACCCCTTTTCCATGCTATTCCAATGACCCCTGTATGTAAGTACCTTCTAGCCCAAAAATATTGTACAGTTTATTATATAAAATTACTTGTCTTCATGTACTATTGCACATATACTATGTATTATATTTATGTTGCAGATAAAGGTAAAGTCGCCCAAAATAAATCGACCCTGATGAAGGAAAATATGTACCAATAAAACATTTCCGAAACATGTCGGGATGCACGCTACAAATCTTCATGGACTGACCTCAGCTTGACTCTGGCAGTTCCTAGAGTATTAGCCTTTGGGTTTGATATATATATATATATATGTATAATTAATTAATTTGGTGTACTAAATATATATTTTAAAGTGACTGTTTTTTGACGATAAAATAAATCTTTTGTACTTAATAAAAGTGGCACTTGGTTGCCTTTTTATATACTTCATTACTCCCATTTCTGCCTTAAAAGTCCAAGGGGACAGCTCTTATTGCACCAGTTGCATGTTCTCTCTTTCTTTATTTAAAGGATGTTGGCAGTCCCTCACATTCAATTCCCTCATAACCTTTTTCTATGTGCCTAAATATGTGTAATGTTTGTAAAGTGTGTTGCTTCTACTAACTGATCTCTAAGTTTCTCATCTCTGCATTGCAGGAATGAGAAACACAGAGATCGTTCCCTATGTACAGAATTTCAATGCAAAGCTGTAGGCTGTGGTTGTATACAGCGGATGAGCAGGTCCCAGTGTAAAATCACAGCGGGAGCCGGGCAGGTGGCTCACATGTGCATGCCCCATACCTGGACATAGGCAGCAATATACAGTTACGCCGCTTTGCCTACAGTGGCCGCCCGTCCGCAGTACAAGTGGTTAAAGAATAATTCCAGGTATATCTATATTATACATACTTGCATTGGTCAGGCTTGGACCACTGTAAATATGTACTGTATATACCATACCTGGCCGATGCCCCTGGAAGCTGAAATCACTGAAGTAGACACCACTACTCCCCAGGTCCTCTACCGTGGGCCTGCATTCCTTCTTGCTGAACACAGGAGATCGAATGCTCAGCACAGGCACCATTCAGAGGGTGGTGTAGTCATGTTCTGCTTCTTGTCTGATCAAAGAATGCTTTGTATTCATTCTCTGAATGGCACACATGCTGTGACCTTCTGTGTTCGCAATGCATCAGGCTGGCAACAAAGCACTGGACCCAGAAGCAAGGAGAGATTTCCAGCTACCATGAGCATCGGCCAGGTATTATCTATATATAGTTACATTGGTCCAAGCTCGACCAATGTAACTTTTTTTATAATATAGACATACCTGGAATTCATACTTCAAGTGTTAGTAAACCCACAATAGTAACATCAGTTTGTATCTGCCATAAAGTATACTTGTTGTACTCACTGTGGAACCTAAGGAGTGAATCCTCCGCATTGTGTAAAAAAGGCTTTTTGATCCTGTCGTCCCCTTCTTTTACTGTCCCCAATCCATCTCCTGATAGAACAGAGCCAGGGGACAGGCTGAACATGCTCAGTTTGGTGTGTATTGCTAGAGAGTTGTTTTTTTTCTTAGGAGGGTGCATGTGATCAGCATAAGGCCAATCAGCCTTATGAGAGGAGTCAACAAGGCCTATGATGAAAGGTACCCCATTCCTACTGTGAAACACGGAGGTGGATCACTGATGTGTTGGGGATGTGTAAGCTACAAAGGCATAGGAAATTTGGTCAAAATGGATGGCAAGATGAATGCAGTATATTATCAAAATCATCAGCCAGGAAGCTGCGCATGGGACTTACTTGGACATTCCAACATGACAATAAACCAAAACACAAGGCCAAGTCGACCTGTCATTGGCTACAGCAGAATAAAGTGAAGGTTCTGGAGTGGCCATCTCAGTCTCCTAACCTCCAATATCATTGAGCCACATTGGGAGATCTCAAACATGCAGTTCATGCAAGACAGACCAAGAATTTACAGGAACTGGAGGCTTTTTATATATATAATGTGGCAGTAGGGCAATTGACAGTGTCAGTAGGGCAGAGGTTGGTGTCAGTAGAGCAGTGGTCAGTGTCAGTAGTTTATTTTTTTAATTTTTTTATTAATACTTTTTTACAATGTTATTTTTATTTTTTTTTATACAATTTTTTAGGAGTACCTATTTTGGTGAAATATCAGGGGTCAAATCAAACCCCTGCTGTCTCACTTTGGGACAGAGAAAGGGACTGAGGGCAGAAATTTCCCAGTCCCTTTCTCTGCAGCCAAGAAGCAGGGGGGATCTGTGCAGCACACCTGGCACACCCTGTGTGCACACCTGTGCTTAAGGGCATATACGTAGACCTAAAACATGAAAAATAACTGAAGAGGTAGGTTCTGGAGCTACTCCTGGACTGTCAAAGGCAGTTGGAGTGCTAAGTTGACAACAATGTGGCCCATCTGGCCCTGACATGAGAAAGGGGGGCCAAAATAGCCTCCATCAGACCTCCACCAATAGGCCACCACCACAAGGGCCACACACAGGGATTTCTAAGTGTTGAGAATGAGGATTTAGGATCATCCTCATGTGAGATGATCTCGCCTACCGTGGCGAAATATTAGGTAGTATGTCAGTCCTATACACTTCAAGAACCTAACATTTAAAAGAAGGAAAAACATTGTAAACATCCAAATGATAACAAAAAGGAAAAAGAAAATCAGGCACATACCTAAAATGTTTGCTGTTAACCCAGTCGCTCACACCAATGTCTGCCGATGTGCTGTAAGGAGGGTGGTAAAGGCAAGCAGGGGAGAACCGTTCCTACGCTAAGAAAAGACTCTAGCTCACTGATGCTGAGAATGTATTCGCTGTCTAAGGGAGGGTTTCACCAGTTGTAGAAGCGCCAAATTCAGACTAGAGGAAACTAACATTGGGTCGGAAACGCGATCTAGCCACATTTTTTTATACTGACTAATCGGCAAAGGAGGGATATGTAAGAGAAAATGTACTGGGGATAGGGTAAAGTCTAAGCTAAGGATATGTAAGAGAAAATGTACTGGGGATAGGGGAATGTCTAAGCTAAGGATATCTTGTATCTGGGCTTTAATGTCCTTCCAAAAGGGCATATCACAGGGCATACCCACCATAGATGCAAGAGAAAAGGTATTTAGCAGTTTATATTTACTAAAACAATTGCATTTCCATGCCCTGTGTACTGTGGGAAACCAGATATAGTCAACTCAGGGTCCTGGGTTTAGTAACACTTTAATGCAGTATATTATTACATTAATATCTATGTAACTAAACTAGTATAAGTACTGCCATTGATTTTTTAAAGCCAATGTACAGAAGTATACCAGCTGGGAAATGGAGGGGAAGAACCAGAAACCAAGCAAGTGAGCTACATGTAAATATCCTGAAAAATAAACAAGCTTACAAGAGGAAAATTTTGACTTAGCAGAGCGACAACCTTCTTATTTTCTTGCTGGTCCTTTACTGTCCAATCAGCAGGCTGGGGGCAGGATATACCTAAATATTATAATAAATGCATAATATAAACAGTATTCATAATTTTCCATGTTATGCCTACTGAGGAATGTTAACATTTTCATGTTGTTGATGAGGTACAGTATGTTTGCAGGGTCAGAGTATAAGCAGAGCTGCTAATTGGCTGATTTTCCACTTCCTCAAAGATCATGTGATCAATGCTTTGGCAGTTAGTCACATAACTGACTTCTGTGAAATGCCAAAGCAGCGATCTCAATGGGCACAATATTTCACTGCCTCTGCAGCTATCTTTTATTAATGGCCAACAGGCTCTCTTACCAGACCCAGCCAAACTACAGCAGTGATCACTCCGGCTGGACGATCGTTCACTCTGGGTTCCCCGGGGGCGACACTGGTCAGTAGTGTAGCATGTCTGTACCCTGGTAGTGGCTCAGTCTTTCTCTCTCTGGTGATGCTGGCCAGTGTGGCTCTCTCTCTGGTGGTGCTGGACAGCATGACTCTCTTTTGTGGCCCTGGCAGGCTCTCTCTCTGGCTTCCGCCCAGCACACTCCTCGTCCTGTAGCACTCTCTCCCTCAGCTTCTTTCCAGGCTGCAGTCTCTCAATCTCTCTCTTGATCAAGCTGTAGCCTCCTCCCTGTGGAAAATGGAGCCGCCAATCTTTTGGGACTACCTGTCCCATGAAGCTTGCCTCTCCTAGTAGCCTTTGATTGCCCCTCAGTTATGGCCAATAGGGAAGGAACGGAGCAGGGCAGAAAGCTGGGTGGGGAACCTGGTGAGAGCCGCCGTCTCTTCTCCCTGACAGAAGAATGGGTGGGGCGAGCGGGGGAAACCTCTGAAAGCCCGCAGCTCGCCATTCTTCCGTCACAGCACCGCCAAGTTCTCTGCTGGACTGAGCAGGGAAAAGAGCCCAAAGTCACTCTACACTTGACAGCACCTTAATGGTGTCACCCCACTGGTGGGTGGCACCCGGGTGCGGCACCTCGATAGAGACACAACTGTGCTGAATTTAAGATCTGATCCCTGATTCCAGGGGGGGCACTTGACCCCCCTTGCCCCTACATGCGGAACGCCCATGTCTGTGTCCCCACTGGGAGATTCACTCTCTCTATTTGTCTTGGTGATCACTGTTGATTAAAATTTGACAGCTCTCAGAACAGGGATAGTGGGGAACTATCCAATGGGGGCATCTGTGTTGGTGACATCTGTTCATAAGAACCTCTCTCTTCACATATATTTCCTTATAGTTACATATAGATAATTTCTTGGAGAATGTAAATGATCACCTTTTTGTTCAGTAATGATGGTCACACACTCATCAATACGATCACTTGAATGATCAGTATCTAAAAGAATAAATCATTCTCAACCAAGACACATTGATTTGCTGTTATGGAAATGTATTTAAGAATTGCTTATTCTATATAGAATCTGTGCTAAATGTCACAAACCGATCAATAAAATGAAGATATACAGTAGTGAGGTTGATTTACCAAAGGAGTAGAAACTGTTCACCAAGCAAAGTGTACGCTCATTGCACAGTAAAATCTGAACTCCAGCATTAACTTCAGGCTTGCACAGTTGTACAGGGTCCTCTCCTTTTACAAAAGGTTTTATTAATATGCAATCCAACAGATAAAGAACAATATCTAGAAGGTTACAGCACATAATAGGTCAAATGAAACTAAAAATAAAAATAAAACTGCTCTAGTCCCATTTGCAGTGTGCCTAAACAGGGAAAGAACAATTGATACTGTTCGAAAAAGATCCAATGTTCATTGCCGAAAACAAGAGTGTCCCAACATAGGACTAGACTTGACTAGATTTAAAACATTTGTCATAGAAAAATATGTTGTTAAGAGTAAATAAAATACAACAAAAAAATAAAAAATAAAAAACAGGAAAATTATTTCCATAACCATTTATTATCAGGGCAAAGCCTGGCGGCCTAGTAGGCTTTTAGTGTGGATACATGGAACAGATCCAGTAAGGTGAAGAAGAAAAGAAAAAGATGAAATAAAAATGAAAATGAGCAGGGTTCTTTCAGCAAGCACATATTTAGAGTTACAGTATTTAGAGGATTTACATTAACCTGTTGCCGACCAGCCACCGTCATTATACGGCGGCAGGTTAGCACGGCTGCGCAAACCGCCGTAGGTGTACGTCGCTTTAAGAGCTGTGGGAGGCGTGCGGTGCGACACCGGAGCCGAAGCGCATGGTCAGCCACTATGTCTGCCATCCACACTCGATCGATCCACAGAGAGCCAGAACGGGGATCTGTCAATGTAAACAGACAGATACGAGTTCTAACAGGGGAGGAGAGGGAGATCTGCTGTTCCTAGTGATCAGGAACGGCAATCTCTCTCCTCCTCAAGTCAGTCCCTTCCCCCCACAGTTAGAAACACCTCCCAAGGAACACATTTAACCCTTGATCGCCCCCTGGTGTTAACCCCTTCCCTGCCAGTGACATTTACACAGTAATCAGTGCATTTTTATAACACTGATCACTGTATAAATGTCAATGGTCCCAAAAAAGTGTTTTAAAAGTGTCCGATCTGTCTGCCCAATGTCGCAGTCCCGCCAAAAATCGATGATCACTGCCATTACTAGTAAAAAAAATATATATATATCCTCTATTTTGTAGACGCTATAACTTTTGTGCAAACCAATAAATATACGCTTATTGAGATTTTTTTTTTTTACCAAAATATGTGGAAGAACATATATTGGCCTAAACTGGAGAAGAAATTCTTTTTTTTACATTTTTTTGGGGATATTTATTATAGCAAAAAGTAAAAAAATATTGTTTTTTTTTCAAAATTGTCGCTCGTCTTTTTTTGTTTATAACGCAAAAAAAAAACAAAACGCAGAGGTGATCAAATACCACCAAGAGAAAGCTATATTTGTGGGAAAAAAAGGACATACATTTTGTCTGTGTACAACGTCGCATGACCACGCAATTGTCAGTTAAAACGACGCAGTGCCGTATAGCAAAAAATGGCCTGGAAGTGGGTAAATCCTTCTGGGGCTGAAGTGGTTAAAGTCATTATTTGTATGACTTTCATATTTTACAAGCTTCCTTTTCCACATTACCGAATAAAGTAGATAGATTTGAAGATCAGCCACTGTGGGGAGCTCTCATTGGCTCAGTACTATTACTGTGTAACTCAACGCATGTAAAAGCCCAATTTTACTATGCCTGCAATGCAGGATACCACAACACACAGAGGTTGATTTACTAAAACTGGAGAATGCAAAATCTGGTGCAGCTGTGCATGGTAGCCTTATTCAATTCAAAGGGGTTGTAAAGGCAGGTATTTTTTATCTTAAAATTAAGATGCAAAATTCTTCTGTGTGTAGCAGCCCCCCTAATGCTTACCTGAGCCTCATCTCTATCCACCATCCAGGAATTTCCCTGCTGATTGGCTAAGACACATCAGCGGGAGCCAATGGCAATTAACCACTTCAATACCAGGCACTTAGACACCTTCCCGCCCAGACCAATTTTCAGCTTTCAGCACTGTTGCACTTTGAATGACAATTGCGCGGTCATACAACACTGCACCCAAACAAATTTTTTATCATTTTGTTCCCACAAATAGAGCTTTCTTTTGGTGGTATTTGATCACCTCTGCGATTTTTATTTTTTGCGCAACAAATAAAAAAAGACCAAAAATTTTGAAAAAATAACAAGTTTTTCTTTGTTTCTGTTAATTTTTTTGTAAATAAGAACATTTTCTTCTTCAATGATGGGCACTGATATGGCTGCACTGACGTGCACTGATAAGGCGGCACTGATGGGCACCGATGAGGTGGCACCAATGAGGTGGTACTGATGAGGTGGCACTGACGGCCACTGATGATGGGCACTGATAGGCGGCACTGATGGGCACTGATAGGTGGCACTGATGGGCACTGATAGGTGGCACTGGTATGTGGCACTGATGGGCACTCATATGTGGCACTGATGGGCACTCATAGGTGGCACTGATGGGCACTCATAGGCGGCACTGATGGGCACTCATAGGCGGCACTGATGGGTACTTATGGGTGGCACGGATAGGTGGCATGGATGGGCACTGATGGGCAATGATAGGTGGGCACTGATGGGCACGGATGGACGCTGATAGGTGGCACTGCTGGACACTGATGGGTGGCACTGATTACACTGATGGGTGGCACTGAAAACACTGGGTGGCATTGCTGGGTGATGGGTGGCACTGGTTGCTACTTGATGGTGCCAGCCAGTGCCCATTTGTGGGCACTGACTGGCACAGATTGGGCATCATTTGCACATGTGGATGGCCAGGGGGTACATACCTGGCCATCCACATGTTGCCCACTTCCCTGGTGATCCTAGTGGAGTCCCTGGTGGTCCAGTGTGGGCAGCTGAGGGGGAGTGCACTGATAAACAATCAGCGCAGACCCCCCATGTCAGGAGAGCCGCCGATCGGCTCTCCTCTACTAGCGTCTGTCAGACGCGAGTGAGGAAAAGCCGATCACCGGCTTTTCCTGTTGACATCGTGATCAGCCGTGATTGGACACGGCTGATCACGTGGTAAAGAGCCTCCGCCGGAGGCTCTTTACCGAGATCAGTGTAGCGGTGTGTCAGACTGACACACCGCTCCACCGATCGCCGCGATGCGCGCCCCCACGGGCGCGCGGCGGCATGTTATCCTGAAGGACGTCATATGACGCCCAGTCAGGATAACAGAACCACTTCCCGGACGTCAATATGCTATTGACCGGGCGGGAAGTGGTTAAACTCAGTTAGTCAATCAGGAGAGAGAGGGGCGGGGTGCCAGTATCGTGGCAGTTGTAGATTAAACAGAGGTCAAGATGGCAGCTTCCTTGGCTGAAAATGATAGGAGGGTTTACTGCCACTTCACCATGATTTACAACAGATAGGCAGGTGGTTTTGCTGGAAAGTTGTTTTACTTACAACTGAACTCCAGGCAACCAGCTGGAATATACAGATGAAATGTATATAAGGGAGCTGTTTTACCTGCCAAAGGATTTAAATATCTGTCCATCCGGTCCTGGGATTTACCCAGATTGCCACACAGTACATCCAGCCCGATGACACGGCTTTCTTTGTTACAATTAAGCACCTATGTCGACAAGCTTTGGGATATTTTGACAAGCTTGTTTTTTATATCAGTTTGAGATGCTTTAGAGATTATTTAGATTTTATGGAGAGTTGCAGTTGACTTCCTTCTAACCTGCTTCTAGCTTTTTTTGTATTTCCATAAACGTATATATGGGGCAGTTCAGGCACAAACAAAAGCCCTTTGACACAGGTCTTTAGGAATACACTGCTGACACCCTTATACCTTTGGGGAATAAAGGAGCAGCAGCCAGGGCCAGATTAAGAACATCATGGGCCTGGTGCTGAGGATTTTGGTGGGGCCTTTTATAAACAATAAATAGAAATGCAAACTATTTTTTGTAATAACAAATTGAATGAGAGAGAGAGAGAGAGAGAGAGAGATGTGAGGGGTAAGGGAGGGAGGATGAGAGAGAAAGGGGGGGGGGGGGGGGGTGAGAGAAAGAGGATGCACATGAACATGCGTGGGAATAACATCAACGCAGCCCGGCCAAGGCGAGTGACCGAAGGCACAGAACTCATAAGGAAGACCGGGTGAAGATGGTAGCGCCCAGGCCGGATTGATCACAGCACAGCACTGGAGGGCTCATTCTGACAATTTAAGTGTACCCTAATGTGCTAATATGCTGTGCATACTTGTACATTATGGCATAACCTACCTCAGGGCCTCTAAAAAAAATAGTAATGTTAGAAAAGTTTACTACCGCTTTAATATCATTGGAACCCAGGAGCCTCTCATGGGGCCCCCCACTGACAGTACTAATAATGGGCAGAACAAATATGAGAACTGAGATTTCCTTTAGTTGAACTAACAAAAGTGTGCCCATTCTAGAGCTGGTAACATTGAGGATATTCAGTATAATTTTAAAGAACTGTTTTTGTGGGTAAGAGGCATAGGGGAGGAGTATGGATGGTATAAAAGTGGGAAGTATGTGCAGGTGAGGGAGAGGAATGCGGAGGAGAGGAGTGTGATGAGTATGACAGTGGGCGGCATGTACAGGAGAGGAGTGTGGAGGGTATGACAGTGGGCGGTATGTACAGGAGAGGAGTGTGGAGAGTACGATAGTAGACACTACGTACAGGAGAAAAGTGTATGACAGCAAGCACTATGTATAGGAGAGGAGTGTGTAGGATATGACAGCAGGTGCTATGTATAGGAGAGAAGTATGAAGGGTATGAAAGTGAGCAGTATGTACAGGAGAGAAGTGTATGACAGCAGGCACTATGTATAGGAGAGGAGTGTGTAGGATATGACAGCGGGCGCTATGTATAGGAGAGAAGTGTGGAGGGTATGACAGTGAGCAGTATGTAAAGGAGAGAAGTGTGGAGGGTATGACAGCGGGCACTATGTATAGAAGAGGAGGATTACAACCTATTAACCGACTTGAGTACAACCAGCCTGTCAGGTTTCCCCCAAAACAATCAGTGCTGCCAGCTATAGTTAGCAACACTAATCATTGTATTCACTGGCAGAACACATTAACACTGCAGAAGTGATTCCCCTATCCACAGGTCAGCAGGTGAGAGGGTGTGTGAGGACAGGCTGGGGAGAGATACAAGTCAGTGGCTGGGTAGGCACCGGCTAGTATCAGAGCCAGATACACACAGGTTACATATGCCACGATCGTTAGAGCGAGAACAATAAGCCTTCTAGCCTTAGACCTCCTCTGTAACTCTAAACATGTAACCTGTAAAAAAAAAAAAAAATTAAAGCATCGCTTAGTACACAAAAAAAAATCGTGCTAACTTTAGTGTTTTTTTTTTTTATGAATGAAAAATTGCTGCGCAAATATCGTGTAACATAAAAAGTTGCAAAGACCACCATTTTATTCCATAGGGTGTCTGCTAAAACAATATATATAATGCTTGAGGCTTCTGAGTAATTTTCTATCAAAAAGAAAAAGAGTGATTTTTACATGTAGGAGAGAAGTGTCAGAATGGGCCTGGGTGGCAAAGGGTTAATTATCATAAGTAATATACAAATAATTATTATAAGCACTGCGAGTTCATCCTCTCAGTCTGCTGCAGAGTGTTCCAGCTTGTATTTATACTGGCCGCTCTGTATGTAGCTTCTGACAGGCTGCGCAAGAAGCCCCATATCTCCGGAACCATAGATGATAGCAGCCCCACATTTTAACCAGTGCTGGAGTAGGTATTTAGCTACTTATGGGGTCTCTGTGACTCCTGATCGCTGAGCTACCATCCTCGAAGTCAATCTTTTTTTATTTAATTTTGAATTTTTTATTTTTATTTTTTTTTTGGGGGGAAAATGGGCCTATCTTGAGAAAGGGGCCTGGAGCTGCAGCTCCAATAGCCCCTATGTTAATCCGGCCCTGGCAGCAGCAGACTGATGGGATCATCCTGTGGGACATTGGGGGAGAATGGACATTGTCTTGGCCCCGCTCTCTCCTCATTGGCTTACTGGCTGTGATTGACAGCAGTGGGAGCCAATGGCTCCCGCTGCTTTGTGAGCAAATGAGGAGAGAGAGACCTGGGAGAGCCGCTGCTCTCATACATATCGCTGGGTCCAGATAGGGCTCAGGTACTTATAAGGGGGGGCTGAGGAGGGGAGCTGCACCCAGCAAGCTTTCATAGAATGCATTAATGTAAAAAACCTTTTGATTTGATTATTGTATTATCATTATATTGACTCACAGTGGATTTAATCGTATTATTCATTGTTATACCAAATAATTCTAATGGTATTTTAGATATCTGAAATTTTATAGCGCTGCTAATGTTTTTGGAATTTTATTTCTCTGACATATTTATTTGATTATTTAAATGTTATTATAGTAGCTGCTTTTAGTGTTTGCCCAAAGCAAACGATTGATCCGTGTGCGCTGAGGGAGATATATTATTATTATTTCAAATTTTTTTTTAAATGTAAAAAACCTGCCTTTAGAACCACTTAAATTATGTATTAACCACTTCAGCCGCGGAAGTTTTGGCTGCTGAATGACCAGGCCATTTTTTTGCGATTCGGCACAGCGTTGTTTTAACTGACAATTGCGCGGTCGTGCCATGTTTTACCCAAACAAAATTTCCGTCCTTTTTTTCTCAGAAATTTTGCTTTCTTTTGGTGGTATTTGATCGTCTCTGTGGTTTTTATTTTTTGAGCTATAAACAAAAAAAAGCGACAATTTTGAAAAAAAACACTATTTTGTACTTTTTGCTATAATAAATATCCCCAATTTTGTTGTAAAAAAAGCAAATTTTTTCCTCAGTTTAGACCGATATATATATTCTTCTACATATTTTTGGTAATAAAAATCGCAATAAGCGTATATTTAGATTGGTTTGCGCAAAAGTTATAGCGTCTACAAAATAGGGGATAGGTTTATGGCATTTTTATTATTTTTTTTATTTTTTACTAGTAATGGCGGCGATCTGTGATTTGTATCGGGACTGTGACATTATGGCGGACACATCGGACACTTCTGACACATTTTTGAAACCATTGACAATTATACAGCGATCAGTGCTATAAAAATGCACTGATTACTGTGTAAATGTCACTGGCAGGGAGGGGGTTAACGCTAGGGGGCGATCAAGGGGTTAACTGTGTTCCCTGACTGTGTGTTCTAACTGTGGGGGGAGGGGACTGAATATAGAAGATGACAGATCCTGGTTCCTAGCTATTAGGAACTCACAATCTGCCTCTCCTCTCCTCACAGAACAGGGATGTGTGTGTGTTTACACACACACATCCCTGTTCTGCCTCTTGTGCCCGCAATCGCGCGGGGGCGGCGGTCATCGCGACCGCTGGCCACGAGCGTTAGCACCCCCGCAATGCAGCGGCGCCTAATATCCCACTTCAAGGAGCCGACGTACAGCTACGTGGGATCGTGCTGACCTGCCGCAGTATGACGGCGGCTGGTCGGCAAGTGTTTAAAGTAGAACTAAAGGCAAACCTGTTTTTTTTTTCTATTCATTTTGGATAGGGAGAGCTATAGCCCCTGTCATTTTTTTTCCCATCTGTGTCCCTTCATATGCTGTTCCATAGCCAAAACAGTATTAGTCATTTCCTGGTTGTCAACAGAACTAGTACCCCCATTGAAAGATTTCCCTGCTGTTCCTGCTCTGGTGACAACTCAAAATTGAAATTTGGCATTTTCTATCACTTTCACTCTCAGTGATAACGTTCACCAGGACAAATAGACGGGGGGATTCTCCCTAACAGAAATAAAAACCTGACCGGCATTCTAATCCCTCTAATCCCTCTAATCCCAGGTTTTGCCTTTAGTTATACTTGAATGAATACAGAACTGCATTCATTTGTCTTTTAAATCTGCCTGGACTTCTTTGCTCCATACTTATTAGTTGCATATGACTCTTCAAAATGTAAAGTAAAAAGACGTTGGCTTCTTTTTTATTTATATACTGTTGCGTCTGCTATTTGTTCTTTTGATTCATATTAGATGAGTTGTTCTGGTCCTGGAAAAAACTCAATTATTCAGCGTACAATTTAAAACCTCTTGAGTAATATAAACGACAAAGATCTGTTATGTATTACCACAGCCTGCAAGAATGTTCTGGCGATAGAGGTGTTAACAACGGACCCATGGCTGTGTTCCAAAAATCCAGTGATATATGACAAAGGAAAAAACCCAAATCCTAACCCTGGTATGAACCATAACAAGGCCCTGGGGAATATACTGGGTTAACCATCTCACTTCCTCTTCTCGTCAATGGGACTGTCAGAGGTAGTGAAGCCGAGGGGAGAGGTGGGGTGAAGAGGACCTCCTCCAGATGGCAGAAAAATCACTCTGTCCCTTGGCACGGCTCTTCTACACATGGTTTTCATAAGTGCAAATAGATCCCAGAAACTTCCTGGACTGCTTTTATACTTGAAATCAATGCTCCTGACTCCTCTTCTGTGGAATTTTTTTTTTTTTTTTTTTTTTTATATCATTATTTCACAACAGGGTGAATTGTGCAATCTTGTTGACAAAGGGATGTTGGGGCGTTCATTTTCTATCCGCAGTCTGGGCCAGTGCAGCTACTTCTTGCAATGAGGGAGACGCAGGAGCTCTCAGCTGAGAGTTGAAGAGAAAAGGAGGGGGCTCTGTGCTTATACCTGAGAAGTACCCATGGTGGACGACGAAGGGCTGGACGCCAAACGGCCTGACAGCAAGTGGATACCACCTGCCTGCCATAAAATAGCTGAGCCCTGGGAAAAAGACAGAACTTTCTTTTTTCACGCTCTTACTAGTCTTTAGGGAAGACGCAGTTTATCCCGATTTAATATCCAGATATCTAGAATGTCATGCATTTAGTAAGAAGGCAACAGAGCCTGGTCTGGCCTTGTTTTCTACTTTGATCCTGTTCACATGTATAGATTTAAAGCAATAAGAAACATGTTTCATCTGATTTTATTTTCTTCTACAGGTTGACATTTTAAAAAGGATGTAGGAAGAACGGCCAAGCTGATGTCCATCTGCCAATCACCTTGTACTCCAGGTAATTTGCAACCTTAAAGGTCAAGTCTGGGGAACCCTCTAGTTCAGTGGTCATCAACCCTGTCCTCAGGGCCCACTAACAGGCCAGGTTTTATGTATTACCTTGGGGAGATGCAGACTAGAATACTGCAATCACTGAGCAGAAAATTATATCACCTGTAAAGTATTTCAGTTATCTTGTAAACCTGGCCTGTTAGTGGGTCCTGAGGACAGGGTTGATGACACTGCTCTAGTTGTTGAGAAGCTTCAAGTCTCAGCAAAGCCTAACAGCGCTTGACTCACTGGGGTTGATGTACTAAAACTGGAGCACTCAGAATCTGGGGCAGCTGTGCATGGTAGCCAATCAGCTTCTAACTTCAGCTTGTTCAATTAAGCTATAACAGCAAAACCTAGAAGCTGATTGGTTTCTATGCAGAGCTGCATTCGATTTTGCACTTTCCGGTTTTAATAAATCAACCCCAGTGAGAGAGATTTATTAAACCTGGAGCACTTAGAATCTGGTGCCGCGGTGCATGGTAGCCAATCAGCTTTTACCTTAAGCTTGTTCAAGTAAAGTGGACCTTCACCCTCCTTCTCTACTCTCTTCCTCTGCATCCTGCTTCCCCTTCGCAAGACTGATATCAGGGTTTTTTTTTGTTTTTGTTTACTCACATGTTTTTTTCTCCATCAAAGGCTCGGCCTGCCCCCTGGTTTCCGGTATTCACCGAGGCAAATGACACAGTGCCTCCTGGGATGCATGAGATGCAGTCTCTTTCAACAAAAAGGAGGGGGGCGGGCCGAGCGGCACCTGCACCTGGAAGTGCCCGCAACTGATATGACAAAATGGCAGTGCCGGACCCGTGCAGCCAGTGCAGAGAGGAGGATCCCAGTGGCTCAACACTGGACCTGCTGCCTAGGTGAGTATGTTTACTATGCTGAAGAATGTCAAAGGTAAGCATAAAAAAAAATGGAGGGGGGGAGCAAATCGGCTACAGTTCTTCTTTAAGCTTTAACAATAAAACCTGGAAGCTGATTGGTTTCTTTGCAGAGCTGCGCCAGATTTTGCACTCTCTCTCTCTCCGTTTTAGTAAATCTTCACTATTGAGTATGCTGTGACTTGTAGTTGTACCTCCTGGAAGTGGTCAAGCTGTCTAGCAAAAAAATGGACGGGGGGAGGAGCAAATAGGCTACAGTTCTTCTTTAAGCTTTAACAATAAAACCTGGAAGCTGATTGGTTTCTTTGCAGAGCTGCACCAGATTTTGCACTCTCTCTCTCTCCGTTTTAGTAAATCTTCACTATTGAGTATGCTGTGACTTGTAGTTGTACCTCATGGAAGTGGTCAAGCTGTCTAGCATTGTGCGTAGCCAGGGATAGGCAATCTATTGCTAATAGACAAATGCTGACGATAGATCAAATGAATTTGGTCTCAAAGAGACATTTTTCTACCTTCACGTACAAGAAGGATCAAATATGTGTATGCTTTTGCAGTTAACAGCAGCAGATGTATAGATAGAAAAGCTTGTATTGTAATTTTATATGATAATCGTTTAAGTAGACAGCAGGTCTTTCCAACCCATCGATTGTATTGCACATTTGTCAAATAACTGGGGGCTCACGAGATGATACATGCAGAGCTAAACTGTTTCGTCAAAGCATCTATTTGTTCTTTAATCTTGAGAATATAACTGACATCCATTTTTACTCTAATTTCTTGTAATATACAGACCTAGGACAATCCTTCACTGTAAAGTTACATTCCGGGACCCCTTTCTACAAAAATAGCTTGGCAATGGTAAGAGTCGGACATTCTTTTACATAGGGACTACAATAGTATGCAGATTGTGTATCCTTATGCTTTGATATAACAATACCTAAACTTGGCTGATTAATACCAGAGCGCAAAGAACTTCGGTTTAACCCGGAGAAGCCAGAGCTAATCCTTCATTACTCTGTTTATGTAAACTGCTGAAAGCAGATTCTGACTTCATTGTGTCTGGCAAAACCCTTGACTTGGGAGATGATCCTACACATGTAACGGGCCAGGAAATGGGGAATTTAGCACTTCCTCAGTGTTTCCTGTAATGGACACAGGTGGCTGCCAAATGTTGTGCATTCTGTTACTGATGATCGTTTTTTTTTTTTTTTTTTTTTTTTAACAATCAACAATCTATTTAACATTGTTGTAATCAGTATAGAACCTGATTTTATCTATGCACTACATTTCATGAGTGTAAGTAAAACGGAAGTTTAGTTATTTTATCTTTTTGCTATGCAGCATCAGTGACATAACTTACCTCTAAAGTGCAGGGGTCTCCAAACTTTCTAAACAAAGGGCCAGTTTACTGTCCTTCAGACTTTAGGGGGCTAGACTGTGGCCACTGGGAGTAGAAGAGGTCCCGACATCAGTGGGGAAAAAATAACGCCCCATTGTTTGTTTCAGTGGGAGGAATTGTGCCTCATTATTGGTGTCAGTGGGAGGAATTGTGCCCCATTGTTGTTGTCATTGGAAAAAATTGCGCCCCATCATTGGTGTCATTGGGCCCCATTGTTGGTCTCATTGGGAGGAATAGTGCCCCATCATTGGGAGAAATTGTGCCCCTTCACTGGTTTTAGTGGGAAAAAGTGTGCCCCTTTAATGGTGTAAGTGGTGGGAATTATGGCCTCAAGGACCGGATAAATGCAAGCAAAGAGCTGCATCTAGCCCCTGGGCCGCAGTTTGGAGACCACTGCGCCAGGGTATTCCATGTATAAATGGCTGCTGCATAGTGTAGAAATCTTCTGCCCACTGCCACTGAGATCATCCAGCACTGCAGCGTTAACATCAGCTGCTGCGAGTGTGAAAGAGTTACACCTCTTGCTCGCCCCTTCTGCTCCCCTCCTCCATTCATAGTACTGTTAGTTTGCAAAACACATACATTATCTCACAAAAGTGAGTACACCCCTCACATTTTTGTAAATATTTTATTATATTTTTTTATGTGACAACACTAAAGAGATGACACTTTGCTACAATGTAAAGTAGTGAGCGTACAGCTTGTATAACAGTGTAAATTTGCTGTCCCCTCAAAATAACTCAACACACAGCCATTAATGTCTAAACCGCTGGCAACAAAAGTGAGTACACCCCTAAGTGAAAATGTCCAAATTGGGCCCAAAGTGTCAATATTTTGTGTGGCCACCATTATTTCCCAGCACTGCCTTAACCCTCTTGGGCATGGAGTTCACCAGAGCTTCACAGGTTGCCACTGGATTCCTCTTCCACTCCTTCATGATGAAATCACGGAGCTGGTGGATGTTAGAGACCTTGTGCTCCTCCACCTACTGCTTGAGGATGCCCCACAGATTCTCAATAGGGTTTAGGTCTGGAGACATGCTTGGTCAGTCCATCACCTTTACCCTCAGCTTCTTTAGCAAGGTAGTTGTCGTCTTGGAGGTGTGTTTGGGGTCGTTATCATGTTGGAATACTGCCCTGTGACCCAGTCTCCGAAGGGAGGGGATCATGCTCTTCTTCAGTATGTCACAGTACATGCTGGCATTCATGGTTCCCTCAATGAACTGTAGCTCCCCAGTGCCAGCAGCACTCATGCAGCCCCAGACCATGATACTCTCACCACTATGCTTGACTGTAGGCAAGACACACTTGTCTTTGTACTCCTCACCTGGTTGCTGCCACACACGCTTGACACCATCTGAACCAAATAAGTTTATCTTGGTCTCATCAGACCAAAGGACATGGTTCCAGTAATCCATGTCCATAGTCTGCTTGTCTTCAGCAAACTGTTTGCTGGCTTTCTTGTGCATCATCTTTAGAAGAAGCTTCCTTCTGGGACGATAGCCATGCAGACCAATTTGATGCAGTGTGCGGCGTATAGGTCTGAGCAATGACAGGCTGACCCCCCCACCCCTTTAACCTCTGCAGCAATGCTGGCAGCACTCATATGTCTA